>PVIH01007776.1:73566-97464 GCA_004025045.1 Sigmodon hispidus
TTTTTTTTTTTTTTTTTTTTTTTTTTTTGAGGTAATCTTTGAATTGTAGCATGCTGTAACGATGTCACCTCCTTATCTTTTCAGTCCTTAAGCTGGAATTTGAATGCAGATCTGAGAGTGATACACTGTGACTTCTTTAAATTGGATCCTAGACATCAGGAAATAATAAAACCAGAATATGATTCACGGGTCATTTTTGAGGATTTGGAAATAAAAGCAGTTCCTTGGTCAGCAGGTAATTTTTGTCATTCACTAAAGCAAATTCTTTATAACCAGCATTTTCTTTATGAGTATGGCTTATTTGTTTAACCAGATGCATATGCAACATATAGAGATTTAGATTGTTCAGTTAATAAACATGTTCTTATGCTAACATGCCATTCCTTTTTCCTACATATAAATAACCATTTTATTTCTGCACAGGACATTATGTATTAAGGGGTGCTTAGTAATTGAATTTTAATTGTATTTATTCATTGAACATGGGATTGTATTACATAAGAATTTTCATATAAATATATGTTTAAATATGTATTCATGTGAATTCCCTTTCATATCACATTGCCCTAGGGTTTCTATTGCTGTGACGAGACACTATTACCTTGGCAGCTCTTATTAAAAAAAACCAAAAAAACATTTAATTGAGGTGGTAGCTTACAGTTTTAGAGATTTAGTCCATTATCATGGTGGGGAATATGGCAGTGTGCAGGCAGACATGGTGCTGGAGAACTCTACATGTAGATCCAAAGGCAACAGGAAATGAACTGTCTCACTGGGTTGACTTTAGCATATCTGAGACCTCAAAGCCCTCCTCCACGGTGATACACTTCCTCCAACAAGACCACACCTACTCCAAAAAGGCCACACTGTCTGTTAAAGTTCTAGGAGATTCAATACCTCCAACATTCTTGTGCATCTGTACTTAGCATGTGTGCCTACATTCACAAACATGCATAATTTTAAAATAATGAAAATAAGTCTTAAAAAAATAGACACATGATCAAACAACCTCAAAGATTAAATGAGTCATAGTGATTGGGCTGAATCACAGAGACTCCACAGGCCCGTTTGTAGCCTGTGTGATTTGGACAAGCCCATGCAAATAAGGAAGAGGGGAGAGCAGGACAGGACAATAGTCTGCTAAATCAGTGCTGAGCATGAAGGGAAAGAGAAACAGAATACAGTCTCAGCCGATCGCTGCTGCAGCCTTGCACCTGGATACCTGTCACTGTTCAGGGTGTCTTTCCCTGTCAGGTCACAGATGCTCATTTTGTCAGTGAACATCCTTCATAGTCTGCTTATATACATGATAGTCATACCTGGGGGTGGGCCTTCAGGAGTCTGTAAGAATGCTTATCCTGCTTCAGGCTGTACTTCAGACTCTCAACCAGGGATCCATCTCACTCAATACTGCATGGCTCTAATTCAGATTTTTTTTTTCCAGTTTAATTCCATGACACTTTCTAGGAAAAAATGGGGGAATAGGAATAAGTTGCTGACTCAGCAGGAGGGCTTTGTTTATACATTTAATGTGCTTGTATTAAGTATGTACATGTACATATGGGTGCCCTCAAAAGCTAGAGAAGCATCGGGTCTCCTGGAGCTGGAATTACAGGTCACTGTGAGGCACCCATGGTCGGGGCTAGGAACCAAGCACTCAGAACTGCTGAGCCATCTCTGCAGCTCCAAGAATTTTTTTTAATGGTGTTTTGTGGTTACTGTCATGATTGCCGAGAGGAAAGGGCATTTTTTCCTAATGTCTCTTCCTTCCGTCATTGTCACAGGCAGCTGTCTTAGTTAGGGTCACTGTTGATATGTTGAAACACTATGACCAAAGCAACTTGGGGAGGACAGCATTTATTTTGCTTACCATTACACATCGCTGTTCATCAAGGCAGGAAACTAGGACAGTAACCTTGAGTCAGGAGTTAATGCAGTGGCCATGGAGAAGTCCTGCTCACTGGCTTGCTCCCCATGGCTTGCTCACCCTGCTTTCTTATAGAACCCAGGACCATCAGCCCAGGGATGGCAGCATCCACAGTGGGCCGAGCCCTCCCCCAACAATAATCACTAATTAAGAAAATGCCCTGTAGTCTTGCCTACGGGTTGATCTTATGAAGGCATTTTCTCAGCTGGGGCTGATGACTCTAGCTTGTGTCGGGTTGACTGAAAACTAGCCAGTGCAGCAACTTTTGTGCTCTTCCTTTTCCCCTCTGTGTGTGTGTGTGTGTGTGTGTGTGTGTGTGTATATATATATACTGTGCAAGCATCCATGTGTACATGTGCACACACGCGGATATATAGATATATATACATGGATGCTTGCGGAGGCCAGAGTTTGATGTTGGGTGTCCTCCTCAATTGCCCATGTTTGTCACTGATCCTAGAACCTGTTTAGGTAGACTGGGCAGCAAACCCTGCACAGTAAGCTCTTCTGTGACTGAGCCCTCTCCCTTAATCTGTACAGTTTCTCATTTTACTTTGTCAATAGACTAGACCTTTTGTGGGTGGGGAGGGGTGTTACCCACCTTCTGATAGTGTTACCCACTGTCCTCAGTTATTTCCCTGGTGATTCCAGCACACCACACCTACATGTTATCTACCATCTTGGATCCTTAATTGAAATAAAGTTACCATTGCTAACTTACTTTGCACCATTAAAATGTGATCATAGGAAAATGTTTTAAGAACCTTATACAAGTTTATGCTTACATCCTTAATAGGTATTCCTATAAAAATATTTGGGATCCTACCAAATAAATTTGAAAGACGAATACTTTGGAAAATTCTGTTTGATCTGTATTCCTGCGAGTCTATATACAGATATGGACGAATAGAACTGAATCTGTTTGTTTCTGAAAAGCAATTCCAGGTGGGTTGTCCACAGGTGACTAGTGTTGCTACTGTGAGAGAGTGCTATAGTGCTGTAGAGAATGATGTAGTCTGCAAAGGAACTTCAGCCGGGTATTTAATTTGGGGCCTCTGCCATTTGAGAGTTTTAATTATTTTACAATGTACAGTTCAGTGGCATTAAATGTATTAGACATCTAATACTTGCTGTTTAGCTCCAAAATTTTGTAGCAATTACACTGAACCCTTAATTCCCCTGTTTCCATTTCCTCAGGCTCTATTAACCATTGTGCCTGCATCGACTGTGAGCCTGGCGTTTTCTCATACTGTATTTGTCCCTTTGTGGCTGTATTATTTCACTTAGCATGATATCTTCAAGTTTCGTCTGTGTTGCAGTGTTGAAATTTCATTTTTTTTTTTGTAGCTGAATATTATTCTATTTTTAAAAAACTTTATTTATTTATTTATTTATTTATCTATTTATTTGCCTTGGTGTTTGCCTGGAACTGGAACTACAGACAGCTGTTAGCTGCCATGTGGGTGCTGGGAATTGAACCCGGGTCCTCTGGAAGAGCAGATGGTGCTCTCAACCACTGAGCCATTTCTCCAGCCCCTATTATTCTATTTTATGTATTCATGAAAGAGCACTTAGCTGCCTTCACCTCAAATTTTATGAATAAAGCTGCCACATAAACGGTCTTGCTTTTGGGTTGTGGCAGAGGTGGTGTGGAAGTGGATCTGTCATGGTGGGGGTCAGCCTCTGTCATTGCTGAGGAGCCATCTACTTCTTGATTTTTCTTTTAACTTTTTTATTTCTCTACATCCTTTATTTATTGATCTACTTATCTGAGAAGAGCCCCTCACTAGGATTTGTAGTTTGTCATTTGTCTAGACTAGTTGGCCCCAGGGTTCCTCCTGTCTCCACCTCCCGAGTGATGAGTTACAGGCATGAGCTGCTGTGTCTGGCTTTTCTATGGGTGCTAAGGAACATACTCAGGTCCTCATGATTTTGTGGCAAGCAGTTTACCTCCAGAGGTGTCTCCCCAGGGCCTGATTTCAGTGTTTTTGGTTCATATATGTAAATGTAGGATTGCTAAATCCTGTGGTAATTCTACACTTAGTTTTTTGTTTGTTTGTTTATTTTAAAAAACTTTATTTATTTGCCTTGGTGTTTGCCTGGAACTGGAACTACAGACAGGTGTTAGCTGCCATGTGGGTGCTGGGAATTGAACCCGGGTCCTCTGGAAGAGCAGAGGGTGCTCTTAACCGCTGAGCCATCTCTCCAGCCCCAATTCTACACTTAGTTTTTAAAGGAAGTGCCTTATTGCTTTCCTTGCTAGATACACTATTTTACTTTCCCAAGTATTCAGAATTTTTCCCCATTATACTTATATTTGTTCTTTATTTAATTTGTGAGGTTCTTTTTGTTTGTTTTGATTTGTTGTTGTTTGTTTTTCGAAACAGGGTTTTTTTTTTGTTTTTTGTTTTTTTTTTCCGTGTAAATCAGCTCTGGCTGTCCTGGACTTGCTTTGCTCAGACTCACAGGAACATGTCTGCTTCTGCCTCCCAAGTGCTGAGATCAAATGCATGTGCCAAAATATCCATCTAATTTTGTCTCCTTAATAAGAGCATGTGTGAGGGTAGGTACACACAAGCTACACATTATGTGTGGGGGTCAAAGGTGTGGTTCTTGGGTTGAACCCAAGTCAGCAAGCTTGCCCCGACACATCAGCTCACTAGCCTTTTCTTTGTCTTTGTGATACCATCTCATAGTTGGATGAAGTAGTGTTTCATTGTGTTTGTGTTTTCCTCACAGCTAGTTATATTGAACATCTTTTTGTTTACTTACCAGTTGTTGGGAAATCTTCCCTGAAGTAAATGCTATCAATTTTTGTCCCCTTTGGTTATTCATCACCCTGACTGGCTTTATCTTTGAGAGGAGGGTTCATCAATACTTCTTCCCGTTAAAAATAGGATGCATGTTTTTATAGACAGTGGAGGACTGAGGACAGCCCAAAATTCAACAGCTTCTTGCTCCTTTCACAATTATATTCCTAAAGCAGAAACAGATACTGAGCAATAGGAAAGTAACAAATTGGTTACCACCAGGTACCTTCAGATAACCTGTGTTGTATAAGGATTAATGCAGATAAACTGTCATTATCTTGGCAAGTTGTGCCTGGCCTGTTTGGAAACCTTGGCTGTTCCTGTTTTCTGGGAGAAGCAAATGAACAACATGGGTTCACCCTAGTGGCTTGGAACTCAAGTTTGAGTGACCCAGTTTGACTTTTAGTCAGCTCTTTGTGAGTCTGGTGCAGGGACAGTAGCCTCTCTGCTTTTTTCCTTTTGGTGAGAAGGTGTCCTGCAGCCTGGAATAGTGCTATTAGAATCTGCTAATGATCACATTGCCTCTTGTGCATGAGCTTTGCTCCAGTATAACTGACAGTGCCCATTTGTGCCTAAAGGAACCCTAGGAATAATGGTACAAAAACTGAGGTAGTGTGTCTTAACCCACATAGTAAATATTGCCTAGCCATGTAGAGTGAGAGTAGACAAACCTGATCCTTTATCCATTCATCCATTTATACATATATACAATATAGAAATAAAAAGTGAGATCCAGGAACGTAAGCATGCTCACCAGGTTGCAAGTTGGCCACAGTGGCCAAACCTGTGGTCTGACTATTGGGAAGGCATTTAGTGGGTGGAGGAAGAAGGATCGGAATTCAAGGTCATCCTCCAATCTATACTTGCAGACCAGCCAAATTTTTGTCTCGATTACAGCTTTTTTTAACATAGACTTTTCCATGAGATTCTTTCTCGGTGATACCTTTCCTTCACTGGTGGTACCATCCTTAATGTCCAACAAGAATCTGCTTTGCTGGGACGTGGTAGCACATGCTTTTAGTTCTAGCAATCAGAAGGCAGAGGCAGGCAGATCTCTGTGATTTTGAGACCAGCCTGGTCTGCAGAGTGAGTTCCAGGACAGCCAGGGCCACACTGAAAAACCCTATCTAAAAATAAAGATTATTTTTAAAAAACATTTAGTTTGTGTGTGTGTGAGTGTGTGTGTGTGTGCACGTGTTTACTTGCATTCACTCACGCTCAAGAACACTGTTGTTAGCCATGTGGGAGTTAGGAAAAAGCTTGCATGTGCTATTTTCTCTTTCCACCATGTGGGTCCCAGGGATTAGACTCAGGTTGTCAGGCTTGGTGGCCACCTTTACCCAGTAAGCCATCTTACCATCTTTTTTAAATCAAATTAATATTTCCCCCTGAAATATTACAACATTAAAAGTAATTTCATATGTAGTAATTTATTATGATTTTGTTTATTTTTATCTCATGTGTATAATTGTTGCCTGAATGTACGTCTTTGTACCATGTGCATGTAGCACTTGAAGGAGTCAGATGAGGGTACTGGATTCTCTGGGTCTGGAGTTACAGGGAAGTAGTTGTGACATGTCATGTGGGTGCTGAGAATCGAACCTGGGTCCTCTGGAAGACCAACTAGTGCCCTCAACTGCTGAGCTATCTTTCTGGCCTGTGGTTTTTTTGTTTTGTTCACATTTTTATTAGCTGTATGTATTCATACCATATGTGTGTGTGTCCTTGGCAGAGGCTAGGAGGTATTTGAGTCAGAGTTATGGGCTTAACAATTCTTGATGCACACTCTTAATAGCTCACAATTGTGAGTTATGAGTGGCCTTTTTTCTGTGCTTGCTAGGAACCAAACTCCAGTCCTCAAGAAGAATGCAAATGCTCTTAACCACCTCAACCTCTATGCAGTCAATTTTATATGTTGATACTATATGTTTTCAATAAGAAAAGCTCTTGGAAATACTTATGGTTAATGTTCTTATCTTTTTGGTTTGAGACAGGGACTCTGTATATAGTCTTGTCTGTTTGGAACTCACAGTTAACCTGCCTGCCTCTGCCTCCCGAGAACTGAGTTTAAATCATGTACAACCACACCTGGCCAATTTTCATCTTTTAATTGAAATGTCCAGGTGCTATTAAGATGTTAAAGTTAAGATCCAGCATTTGATATTGATTATGAATCTATGTAACATAACTTTGTTCTTCCCCCCCCCACTAGAGACTATTAGCAACTCCTAGAAGGCCAGATCTGTATCACGTGTTGAGTGTGCTTTGGCAAGTGGCTTGTGAAATTAAGTTTATTCACATGGTAAGTAAAGTCTCAGATGCCAGGAGAACTTTATAACTCAGAGGCTGGTAAGCACAGACCATGCACTAAAGGTTAATTTTACAAGATTAATTTATTAAAAGTTTTGATTTCATTATTCCAACCTGTTAATTTTATTTTGAGATAGGGTGTCAGTATGTATCCCTACCTGGCCTGGAGTTCCTTATGTAGATCAGGATGTCCTTGAATTCACAGACATCCTCCTGCCTCTGCATCCTGAATTTTAAGATTAATGATATTTGCTATCACCAGATCCTAAAGAGAGATTAATGTTGACACTAGATTGGCACTTTTTTCTCTAATCATTAAAATAATATGACTAGCTCATGATAAAACTAGGAAACTTGCTGGGTGGTGGTTGTGCATGTCTTTAATTCCAGCACTAGTGGCAGGTGGATCTCTGTGAGTTCAAGGCCAGCCTGATCTACAGATCCAATTCCGAGATAGCCAAGACTACACAAAGAAATCCTGTTTCAAAAAATAAACAAAAAACTTGGAAACTTGGTTTATTTGAGACATGCTCTACAAAAATGAAATTCAATGCTCTACAAAAATGAAATTTAATGAATCATTATTGATTTCTGCAGCTCACATCACTAATGACATGGATGACATGTTGTTTTTCTGTGCTTTTCTTTTATAGGGAATATTACTTTGTTTTATAAGACAAGATTTTGTCATGTAACTCAGACTCATCTCAGCCTTCCCATCCTCTTGTCTCAGCTACCTGGAATGCTAGGATGATAGATGTATACCTCTATTTGTAGCTTGACATATTCTCTTACCTGTTAAACAAAATATGCTGTTTTAATATTGTAGTTCAAATAGATATAGTCATTGTTAACACTTATTTAGCAGAGCCAGATAGGATCTGGAGTGATTTATCCTTTTATATGTGTGGGGTTTGGGTATCTGAACACAGACAAGAAGAGCTCAAATACAGAACTACAGCCCTAGCCCCTGGGTATGGTTTGGGTTTTGTTTGTTTGTTTGTTTGGTTTTATTTTCAGGGTGGGGTGGACAGGGTCTCATATAGCTCAGGCTACCTCTGCCTCCCAGTACTAGGATTATAATTGTACACCACCATGTCCTGATTTGCATAGATAGAAGTTTGTTTTATGTAAATATTAACTTGAAGCCTTTTGACTAGGGGGAAGTAAATAACAGAATTGTAGAACCATAGGCCTCATGAGATTTGTGTAAACTAAAGAATCCTAAGGTTGAAAGGATGGCTGGAAAAAAAAAAAAAAAAAGAAAGAAAAGAAAGGATGGCTGGGTTGGTAAAATGCTTACAGTGCAACCATGAGGATCTGAGTTCAGTTCCCAGGACCCATGTAAAAGAGCACATGCCCTTAATCCCAGGCCTCCCAGGGAGGCAGACACAGAAGGATCCTTGGGGCTTGCTGGCCAGCTAGTCTGTTGCATGAACCCTAATTGGTAAAAACCTGGAGATAATGGCTGAAAGATCAGAGAGACAGAGGAACAAAAGCCACAGCCACTATCTTGTCTAGCCAGCTCCTTAGGCCAAAGGTGTCCACACAACCTTACCGTGAATAGGGAAGCAAAGGGATACACAGGCTGCATTGGAAGGGCCAACCTCAGTCCCCTGCCTTGTAGTCTTTTCTCTACCCAATCATACCACTCTCTGCTTCAACTTTCCTGGTGCTGGGATTAAAGGCCTGTATGCTTCCCAAGTGAGAGCAGGCAGGTGGGATCCCAAGTGCTAGGATTAAAGGTGTGTGCCACCGCCACCACCTGGTTCTGTTTCCTAGGCTACATCAAATTCATCATCATAGTTATGATATTAATTGTATCTTGGATCTATTCCTCCAAGTGTGCTGACCTTGTCTTTAACGATCTAAATTTTTTTTTTGCATTGTGAATTAGCATTTCCAAAAGCCAGAGATCTGATTATTATTTGTCTCGCTGCTAGAGTTGGTATCATTCTATTTACTGCTGACTACACTAGTCCTACAGAATCCATTAGATCCAGATTCAGTGAGAGACCCTTTCTCAAAAATAAAGCGAAGAGAATAATAGAATAAAACACCTGAAAACAACTTGTAGCCTTCACACACATGTCCATGTGTACATGTACCACACAGACTTACAGAAAGAAATGTCTTACCTGTTTTTCTCACTCCAGGAACCTTGGTCGTCATTCAGTGTATATACCGAAAATGGGCACTTAGAGAAGTCAAAATATAGGGTAAGAACGCAATGATGTTACTGTGATTCCTGTTGGTCGTCTTTATTTTCTGTAAGATTGTCTTCAGAGGCTGGAAAGGAGTCCCCTCCCCTCAAAGATTGTTGTTTCTGGATTAACTTAAAATTTTCAATAATAAAAGTATGCATGCTTAGGTAAATAAATACCTATTCAGAAAAAGATAAGGAAAAGGCTAGTCAATAATATTTTTGTATTCTTGGTCTACTGTTGGTGTTCCTTCACATAGCAGGAACTCAGTTCATGTTGAGGCTGTGTCTGAGCTTCCAGTCCAGGACCTGGTGAGTGGTTTCCTAGGCACACATTGAGTTTGCTCCATAACTGAGGACCTCCCATCACCTCTTTTGTGGCAAACTTAAGCAGCACTGCTCTCTGTCCTATACAGAATGAGAACCTCAGCCCTCTGGGTTATTTTCTGTTCAGAACTCTGACATGGCCCTGGTTACAAAGTGTTAAGCCTTTGCTAAGAACACAGAGACATGAGCATGTGTAGCAAGTGGCTTGGAGGAGTAAGGGTCAATGCTTCACCCTGATAATAGTTTATGACTGACAAAAATTATTTTCTTTTCTGTCTAGGGATCATTAAAATCAATGAGAGAAAATCTGTATTATGTTCAGATAACTCCACGTAAAAGTTTATTTACAGAAAACTTAAGTCCATTGAATTATGATATATTTTTCCACATGGTAAAGCACTGCTTTGGGAAGCGCAGTGCCCCAATAATACAACATTTACAGTAAGTAGAAATTCAGTGAATACAAACTATAAAAGTAATGATTTAATGTGACTGTCTCCTGTAGTTTTTCACACAACTTGATTTAGAGTAAGGTGTGCCAGGTTGTTGTTTTTGTTTTTTTTTTTTTAAAGAAACTTCCTTCTGGATTGTAGAGAAGCAGCTAGTTCATAATCCCTTTAAATTCTAGTTCCAGGGGCTCCAACACATAGCATGCGCACAGCTAGGCATGAGATAAAATTTAAAAACCAATAAATAAATACACCTTTCTGTCTGTTGTGCATTACGTTTTTGACACTTCTCTCTGACCCCTTGTTTTCATCTTTAAGCAACAAAACCTAAGATACTCAAGGCAGTTTCATCTTTGTTCAGCTTCTGATTATTTTGTTTTTATGTGTGAGCAGCATTTTCATCCCCTGGAGCTGGAGTTAGAGAGCTGCTTGACATAGGTGTTAAGAGCTGAACTCTGGTCTGAAGAACAAAAAGTACTCTTAACCACAGAGCCCGCCGTCTCTCCAGCCAGTGTGACACAGTCTCCATTCTTGTAACTAGCAGTCTCAAAAGTATTGTCAGAAGATAGGAAAAGTGTTAAAATAGTAAATTAATTGTCATTTACCATATAATCTTAATGGGACTATTGTTAGTGTTAACTAATTTATTTTTAGTTAATTAATCTATTTCTTTAGTTATTTATTTTGAGATTGGTTTTATGAGCCTAAGCTAGTTTAACTTTATGTATAATCAGAGAAGACTGACTTCTGACCCTGAAGCTTTTATTCCCAAGTCCTAGGGTTATGGATGTGGTGTAAAAGTACACTGTCTCACTGTTTACATAAAATGGTAAGCCCATAATCTCAACTCACAGGACCTCGGGGCAGGAGAATCAGTCAAGTGAGTTCAAGACCTATATTGTAAGTTCCAGACCAGAGAGATATAGAGTGAAACTATCTTTAAATTTAAAAAACAAATCTCACATACATGTTGGTTGATACATGGTCTTTCCATCCCAGTACTTGGGAGACAAAGGCAGGTGGATCTCTGAATTTGAGACTAGCCTGGTCTACATACTGAGTTCTAGGCCAGTAAAGGCTATGTGATGAGATCCTATCAAGAAATAAAAAAGCTAGTATGTAAACTAGAATCTTTGTGAGAATTGATTATACTACATTAAACTTATCTGAAATTTTAGGAACGACTCCCCCACTCTCCTGAGTGCTGAGATTATAGACTTAGCATTTATTTTATATAAATGTTTTTATCCAACATTTTGGTAGGACATACCTATAGTCCCAGTACTTGGGAGGCAAGGTAGGAGTTCAGAGTCATCTCTGTACAGAAAGGTTTGTGTGAGTGTGTGTTTATAAATTTAATTACATATCCTAGGCATTTTGATTGGACTTAGGAGGCAGCTCTCTTAGATTTAGTTGACAGCTGTTGTGAAAGTGAATTAAGCTTGTTTACTTGGTTTCTCTTTTCAGATCACTGAGTACAGTTGATCCGATTGAGATATTAAGGCAGGTGAGACTAAAACCTGGAGGGACAATTCTTAAAATGTATCCTCAAGACTTCAAAAGACTTTTTGAAACTATAGAGAGTTCCGAAGATTCAGTTTTTAAATGGGTCTATGATGAGAGCTTGGAGGACATTGCAGTCTAGGAAAAGAGTCTACAAGCCATGAACTGGAGCTGTTTGTCTATTTATTTGGAAATTATGAGACAAATGAAAACTGAATTTCAAGAAGTTCTCGCCCTTTCAACAAATGAGAAACTACCCTTATTTGGCACAAATGTGGGAATTGATTTCTTCTAAAGTTGATACCCTTGATACCCTTGGAAAAACAATGGCAGCAGTTTTATTCAAAATTAAACTGGAAAGTTTAAGTTGTTGATTTGATCACATCAAATTTGTTTTGTTTTAAATTACTATCTGCTGTAAATCAATGGTAGAAGACATACCTAATACATCCAAGGCTCTGGTTTTTCTCCGCAGCACAGAAATTTAAAAAAAAAAAAAAAAAATCCATTTATTGTAAAGGTCAGAAGGTATGGGTATTCCCAGCTGTAATTTAGTTTGCTTTTAAAAAAAACCTTTTAGCCCACCGTCTTTAAATATCACACTTTTCAGCATTGCCAATTGCTTGCATCTTCCTCCAGCTTTTGTACTTAAAGCTTATAAAATAAACTGATTTGTCCAGGTACAGTGGTGCAGAAGAGGACTTGGAAGGCAGAAGACCTATGGGTTCAATGCCCTTTCAACTCTATAGTGAAAGTGAGGCCAGTCTGGGCTAATAAGAGATTCTGTCAAGCAAAAGAAAACAGAATATAAACTTAAACTTATTTCAGAAAGGGATTAGTTTCTCTTTCTGTATATTGAAATGGAGTATCAGGTACTATACAATGTAATTGTTAAAATTCCAGTATGCTTTAAACTTATTTAGAAATAAAAATATTTTTACATAATATTTTGTTTTTGTCTCTAAATACATAAATGAAATATTAAATTGACCCTAAACTTATTCACCTTAGTTCTGTTATGTAGTCAGTGTGCTTTCAGTGAGTAATTCTGTCTGTAACTGAAGTTTGAGGAGCTAAATGCAGTGGTGGAACAAGAGTTGGGAGACCAGCCTAGGTGGTGAAGGGGTCAGGAACAGGTGAAGCATTTATCTAAACTTTTGTCAATAAAAACTCAGGAGTCATATATTGGAGTAAGAACCTGAATGATCAGAAAATCGGCAGAAAAGTGACCAGTGGACATACACCCTCCCCCCTCTTGTTCTTTGATATACAAAGGGCCAGTATTCTAAGCCCCTCCCTTCTACTGTATCTCTGTCTCAGTCATTCAAAACCTCTGTGGTTAATTTTGGTCAGCTAGTAGCTAGCTCCTGCTTCAAAGCAAATTTTTTGTCTTGGGAACATCAGATGCAATCAAAATATCACATCACATTTCCCCCTTTTTGTCAAAGCATTTTAACTGACACAAAAAAATAAACAATAAAGCAATTATCAGATAAGTATTAAAAAACCAGTTCATTTGCATTTGGCAAATTCAGAAAAAATTCTCTTAACTACCCTATCATGGTGAGTCCAAAGTTTTGTACCTAGTACACTTTCCATTCTAACTTGTATTACCAACCCAAAACTTATTTTTTTAGACCTCAAAACATTTTCTTAGATGAACAATTTGAGCTTTGATGTCTCTGAACCTTATATACTTTACAACAGTTTTGTGAGTTTTCTAAATTTGGGTACAAGGAAAACTAACTTAATCATCTAGTCCTCAACTCCATCAGAGATATAATATTACCTGAGTAAACAGGAAGTGCAGAGCAAACTACTTCCAAAACTGTAGACATGACAAACAGCTGGCTGCCTGGATGCTCAACTAAGATTCCCCTGTAATGTTTAGGCATCCATCTTCAGCCTGTCGGCCTAGAATATCTGACAGACTTCTCTATGAAACAGGCATTTTGAAGGACTGGCCCACCTTGTCTTGGCAAAATTTGGCAGTTGACATTCTTTATGTCCTGCTTGTTCCATTTGGACAGCATGCTGTCAGCAGTTGAGGCAAGGGCAGTCTCTTGCCCAGTGACTAGTCACAAAGAAAGCAAACTCCATGTGGAGGTTCTTTGATGCCCATCATCTCTGAAGTTAGATTGGTGCTGCCAGGAGCAGACATATCTATCATGGAAAGCCTTATGGTATTAACACATCTTAAATGCCAAATTCTGTACATCTCTGAAGTGTTTGAAGACAACTTGTCTGTCTAAACTGTATCTCTATTTGGCCTTGAAAACTTACCTATTGTGACTGCAAGTTTGATCGTAATAGGTGACTAGCTACTAACCTGCATTTCTATATTATCCTAAATAGTTTGTAATAATAGCTTTCAAGGACTAGAAATTTACATTATATTGTTAGATGAGTTGCATAGGTACAATAACTTAAACAAGAGTAGAAACTTATGTACAACATATTGTAACAAAATAACCTTAAGTTTGTATCAATATACAAAAATAACCTTAAGAGTAGAAACATACAGCATAACAAAAATAACCTTAAATTTGTATCATTATACAAAAAATCCATACCAATGTAAATATTAAAGGCTACTAATTGCTTTTTTAGTTAATAGTAGATTTAATAATCTATCCCTTTATCTTATTTCTATATACCTGTTTTTCTTTTCAGAATGAGATCTGTGAATCTAATCTCCTTTGTTCAGCTTTTTTTCTGACCATTACCAATAAGAGCTTGTAACCAACCACTCTAAATGATGACAAATATCTGTAACCCAATGAATTACCAAAAAACTTCCCACCCTATCACTTGAGAATGTGACAGTTGTGTTCTCTAGACTGCTTCCTGTTGTCTGAGGGGGTAGTGGGGGGCTCTCTAGGGAACCCTGAGAAAATTGAGATAATTATCAAGACCTAGGAGAGCTAGCTAGCTTTATCATTTTTTGCTGATCTCTGTGTTATGGGAAGTTATGGGAAAGTGTAGGGCTTTTATCTAAGGTCCTAGCTGGTATAGTGCATAAGACTGGAGCATCTCAGCTAGTCATCTTGAAACTGTCTTGAACAGTTTGTAGTTCAAAGTTGATCTTTGGGTAATGGGTGTTTGTCAGCTTGGTGGCATTCCCACAATCCAGGTGGAATCCTTTGTTATGGGACCCCATTATCCTTTTGGAGACTTCAGATGTCACTCTTAAGAATGAATGTTCATGGTTCACTGCAGAAAACTTAAACATTTAAAATAACATAACAGCAGATCTCAGAAAAGTTTTGTTAAGTATATCCAGGATACAAAAACTTAATTCCTAGTTATCTGAAACTATATACAGGAAGCTAGATAAAGTCTTTTTAAAGAATTAGTACTCTCTATGTCCACTAATATCACAACGAAGTTTAAATATATGTATTAATCATAAATTGAGATAATATTTATACCTTAAGTAAAGTTTAAAGACTCAAACCCAAAGGATTCCGAGATTAGTCGTTGGTACTGTCTATGCTTTGGACCCTGCTGGTTCCCCTTTGGGAATGCCGAGAGCAACGTCAATCTGGAACTACAGCGAACTGCTGTGAGCACATGTTTTATGGCACCAGTTATAACCAGTTTGAACTGACTGAGGCCAAGTTGGACCCCCAGGTCCCTAGAAGCCTCAAGAGCCTATACATCCCACAATTAGCAGCAATAGAATATTCATTTCATTTTGTTTTTTCTGCTGTCACATACCAGGTGGCTCTTCCGACATGAGATAGAAATTTTTGGATTTTACTTTAACAAACATGCTTGGGTTTAGAGAAGGAAAGAGCCATAATCCAATTCCAGATAGCTTTAATTTTTAATTGTATGTCTGTTAGAAACTAGAAGAAAGATTTATGAAATTTTATTTGTTTGAAATGTGCTACATTATTAGGGAATTTACCTTTTCTTGGGATATTTGCTCTGAATGATTTTTTTCTGAATTTAGTTTTTTAGCCAAGGCATTGGTAGGACCAACAATTACCACTCTGAGGAATCTTAGGATCCATATAATCACCAAGTAAAGCACTACTGTCTGCTGCTCATGAACTTCATTTAAGTTATTGGCAGCAGGGCCTCTTAAAAGACTCTCAAGTGTTTTGCCTCTAAAGCTGAATCAGGAAGCCTCTCCTTAAAAACCAAGCCTCTACCGGCCTCCAGAAAACAGAGCTGATCCAAGAAAACACTGCTGCTACTAAGAATTAGTCTTTGACTCTGTTTTCTTTCTTTCTTTCTTTTTTTTTTAAAAAAAAAAAAAACAAAAAACTTTATTTATTTATTTATTTGCCTTGGTGTTTGCCTGGAACTGGAACTACAGACAGTTGTTAGCTGCCATGTGGGTGCTGGGAATCGAACCTGGGTCCTCTAGAAGAGCAGATGGTGCTCTTAACCGCTGAGCCATCTCTCCAGCCCCTGACTCTGTTTTCTTTTTGACCTTATAAATAGAAACCTTGAATCCACCATATACCACTCCTTGCTTACATTGAGGCTCAGGAACCAGCCTTGTTGCAGTTTAAATTGCATTCAGCAAACACTCCATTTTGTAATTTAATCACATATACTACTCAGTCTCTTTACTACAGCTCACTTGAGAAACACAACTCAGAAGCTTTGTTTGGCTCTGTTTCTGTGCTCTAGACTGTTTCTGTGCTCTATGGCTTTATGTGGTTGTCTTTTTCCCATGTCAGTGTGCCATTTGTAGTAGTACGTTTATCGCCTGGCTTTTCCAGCCTAGCTCTGAGGTTCTGACCCACAGACCCACAGTCCCACAGTCCTGGAGTTAATCAAGTTTTAGGAAAGTCAGAGCTGTTACACAGAGAAACCCTGTCACAACAACAAAAGGCCTGCCACAGACACACACACACACACACAGACACACACACAGACACACACACGGATTTCTGGGATGGGGATAAATCTCAGTGCTTGTCTATCATGTGTGAGGCCCTAGGGTCAATCCACTATACTCGGAAAAAGGGGATGGGGGAACACCTTGCATTTTTGTCTTGTGAAGAAAGCTCATTCACATCTAGGAGCGGTTATAGTTCAGTGGTAGAACACTTTATCTGGATTTGATCTTCAGCACAGTAAAAAAATAAACGTTCAGTATTGGTGGTGGTGATATATACATTTAAGCCTAATACTTTCTGAGCAGAGGCAGAGGGATCAAATTTGAGGACAGCCAGGACTCCACAGAGAAAACTTGTCTCTAAAAAACCCCCACAATAAAAGTTCAGATTGGAGATGTGATTCTGTTTTAAAACAATTGCCTCAAACATGTAAGACCCTAGAGAGAAAAAAACGAACAGCAAAGGAACAAAAACTGAAAGTAGATGGTTCAAGACCTGAATGTACGGGATTTAGAAACACTGTCTTTGTCTTAGGGGCATTCCTGAGGAGCTCAGGTGCCATGCTGCCTCTTATGCCTCATTTTCCCACACATCAAGCTTTGCTTCCTGGATTTCTCTATGGGCTGTAAGGTGGTGAGCCTTAACTGTCAACTTGACACATTGTACATCACCTGGGAAGAGAGGCTCAACAAATGACTGTCTACATTTGGTTAGTCTGTGGGTGGCCATGTCTATGCCCCGGGGACTGACAGACTCAAGGTACTGGGGGCAGCATCATTGCCTAGGGAAGAGTTCCTGAGCTGTGTAACAGTGGAGAAATCAAGCTGAACACCACTAAGCAAGTATGCATTTATTTCTCTGCTCTTGATTAAGGATGTGATATAAATAGATGTTTGAGGTCTGTGCCTTGGTTCCTCCACAATATTGGACTGTAACCTGGTATTTTAAATGGAAATAAATCCTTCTACTCTAAGTTGTTTTGTTGATGTATTTTATCACAGCAACAGAAGTGAAATTAGTGCAGGTTTATAATCTGTTTGGTTTAGGATTATGACATAGCAAATAACTTAAATAAATTTGAAGATATTTTTAAAAAGACTTTGAGAACTGGAGAGATGGCTCAGTGGCTGCTCTTTCAGAGGTCCTGATTCAATTCCCAGCAACCACATGTTGGCTCACAACCATCTATAACAGGCATGATTCCTCAAACAGAAAATATAAATAGATAAATAAAAACTGGTGATGCTGTGAGCTGCAGGGAAAAGCCACTGGCCAAGTGGCAATACATAAATCCATAGAAATGGGTTGACTTAGGATGCCAGAGCTAGCAAGTAAGAAGCCTGCACCATAGACCAAATAGTTTGTCAATAATGTAAGTATCGGTTTCATGCGTGAGATCAGGCACATACACACTACCAGGATCTCACGAGAGTTTCTTCAGGAGAGTTGCCAGGTGAGTACAGGAGCAGAGAAGCAGAAGAGAGAAGAGATAGACTGCAACATGGTGTATCCTTTTAAGACAAAGGGTGGGCACGGATTTACTTAGGCACGCCTATGGGTACGCCCTCCATAAGCAGTGCATTCTGCCACTACATGGCAGTAATTCTTATTTCACCCAGCGCCATGTTGTGTTCACCATGTGTTGAACATGCCTAGAATCCTTACAATAAGCCTGAGTAATTATTTTATAAGCAACTGTGGGACCACAAGGTGTGTCAGGCTCAAGCTTGCATGGATTTTATATCTTGAAACTTTTTCCTCTCAAGACACCTAATGGCTTTGGAAATAGCAAGGTTTAAATTATATATATTATATATAAAATGAGGTGGCAAGCTGGTCATAGCCTTATAAATTTAAATATCTTTTTTGTTTTTGTTTTTCTCTAATTGCTTTAAATTTAAATATCTTAAAAACTTATTAAAAAGATTTAAAATCTCTCAGATGTCTTTCTGTGATATTAAAAATAAAGTCTCTTCTTTTAAGAGGGACAAAACATGGCATGATCACAATCAAACAATTATTATCTGGGTGGCTCTTAAATTACAAAGTTTAGCTACCAGAGCAAGGTGTATTCTATAAAGCTTTGAGGTACAGCTTTAATATCTTATTAAAATTATCCATATATATTTTTTAATCATGTCTAAAGAAATAAATCTATAAATGTTAAGGTAAAGAACGTTTACATAGACCATGCATAGACAGAGTTGTATATGCATTGCAGGCAGAATTGAAGCTAGTGTACATTTGCACATATAGGGTTATTGAAGAGGAGCTGGGTAAGTAAGAGGAAAGGGAGAAGCAGTGTGTACTGAGCAGACAAAGCTGGCTTTTTTCATCTCTGACTCTCATGTTATAGCAAACTGTGGAGCTGTTGGTGAGCAAAAATGCAAATTTGTTATATGTAGGGGAGGGCCAATCAGAAAGCAGATCTAGTACAGGCAGGAGAAAGCAGATTTGCCATAGATGAGTGAGACCCGGGTATGCCTGGCATACAGTGAGCAATCAAGAGAGACTAAAGAAACAAGGAATTCACAAAGAGTTCACACAAGAGTTTTGGAAGCAGAAGAGTGAGAGTCAAAGAGCGCATCAGAGCAGGGACTAGGAGACAGGGCACAGACCACAACAAAGATGGTGAGGGAGCAAAATGACCTGTCTTTGCCCTCAGCCAAGATGGCGCACATGTCACAAGTTTTTTTTGTCTTTGTTTTGTTTCTTTTTTTCCCAAGACAAATGAACATATAATCCCAGGCACTCAAAGGTAGTCAGAAATGTAATCATGTGGTCACAGCATTTATACATTTTCATCTATACAAACAAAATAGACTTTGTAACAGAACATGAGCCAAAATTTTTTTTGGTAAAATGTTATCTGTCCAAGTTAAGAACTCAGAAACAAGAATTTTCAGTATAAAGAATGAACTACAGGACTGCAGGAATAGACTGAGAGACGGATAAATGAGTAAAATCCAGGAAAGGGCAGAAAATGAGGAAGGTGAGCGGAAGCCATGGGTCTCCCGGGGCAGCAAGAGAAGTGGGCAGTCAGGTGGTGAGAAAGTAGGGTTTGGAGCTTAAATAGAAGAAAGCTCAGATCTACATTAACTCTTTCCATCTGCCTGTTCACTGGCCTACGTTAGAAAGCTCCTGTAAAATATTGGGGTCCAATGAGCCATTAGGCAGCCATTTCAAATTGTTATCTAAGGGGTACTTGGGATATTTTTGTGTGTGCAAAGGCTGATAAGATTGAAAAAGAAACCCAAGGGTTGTAATGTAGGGTATTCCTGAAGATCAAGTGAGAATATCATAAGCTTCCCAAGGTCTGTCAATAATGCAATTGGCTAGGACCAGGGCAGTGTCCCGAAGGATGAGAGTCCAAGACAGGGAGGGTTCCAGAAGGTCCAAAAGTAGGCCTCAGATTTCAGTTGTGAGGAATGGCCAGAGGTGACTGTCAGTGAGAGGGATCAGCCATAGCCATTAAGACCATGGCTGGGGGTGCCCCCATGGTCTAAATGTGCCAACAAAATGCCAGAAAGTCAGTGATTATTCCCATAGACCCAAGGTTACATTTATGCCAATTGGAAGGGGAAAATTCACCAAGAGAAGCCGATGTTTTGTGGTATTTGGCAGCCAGGCAGATGGAAGGTGGTTTGTGGCAGAACTTGGTACAGAATCCCAGCACTGGGGATTGGTGGTCATGGCACCAATGTTGTTGTTATGACGAGAGAGAATATATGGCAGATGGGAGCCAGGTGGTCCCCTCAGTGGGTGAGGGAGACACACCATGCAAGCAGGTGGTGGTCTCCAGGAACTGGGTCAGAATGCTCACAGTGAAAAAGCTTAAAAATATTTTAGATGCACAGAAATGGAGCCATACTGGGCTTCCTAGCCTCATAGTCACATTCCAGCAGCACCACAGAGACACATTTCCTGGCAGCTGTGAATTGGAGCTGGCTACTAACCTTTATGAGCTAAGCAGTCTTTCTCACAGGTTGCTATACAAAGAGGCTTCTCCCAGACACTGCCTACAGGCTTGGGAGCATATCCATGGGCTTAAAAACACAGTTCCATGCTACTTAATATGCTTTCTGGAATTGGGGAGGTAAGCCCGACTTGTTGGTACCTACACCATGTTGAAAAGCTAAGTGAAACCAACAACCAAAGCTTAACTTTTATCCTAGCCATGAAGCTTAGCAGTTTAAAAACTCTCCTAGTCAGAAAAGCATTAAAGATACAGAATAAAACAGATTCAGTTGGAAAAATATCTCTAAACCTATTACAATGTTTAAAAATATATGTAGGCTTGGAAAGGAGTATAGGTAGTTATATAGAGAAATAAATAGTTTTGGTGTGGGATGTCTTTCTGTATGCTATGAATGTGTTTTATTGCCCTTTGTTAATAAAGACGCTATTTGGCCTATGGCAAAGCAGCTTGGAGGCAGGCAGGAGAGCCACACAAGGGCAAAGACAAAAAAGGGCAAAGCTAGAGAGAGAAGCTGCAGGCTGCTGCCCAGATGTAATACAGGTAAAACCACAGAACACATGGTAATACAATAGAATAATGAAAATGGGTTAAGTTATAAAAGCTAGTTGGTAATGAACCTGAGCCATAGGCCAAACAGATTGCAATTAATACTAGCCTCTGAGTAATTATTTTATAAGTGGCTGCATGACCACAGGTGGAAGAGTTTTATCTGGACTGAAGGGCCTGGGTAGGACAGAAAAACTTCTGGGTACATAGTTTTAAAAACTGAAGTGTTTAAAGAGACAGGAAAAGTAATATAAAAAGAAATAGCCATGTAAAGATAGAAAATACACAGAGTCTGGATTATATGTATTATTGTGTTTTATTTGAATTTTTTGACTGTCAATGAGCTAACTTTGGAAAGACTGATTGTAAAGGCTACTAAGTTAAACATATATATATATATATATATATATATATATATGTGTGTGTGTGTGTATATTAAAGGTATCTTGACTTCAAAATTTGGGTCTAAGGATATGTTGCTTTGGAGAAGAGACTCTGCTTTTCTTTCCACAGGAAGCAAGAGGCTGCTTGCTTTGTTCTAGGTTAAAATGGACCAGATTTAATCAAGCAAGACCTCCTGAACCTTGACAGATGGTATCCACCAACAAAGTTGACAGTATGTTCTCCAAAATAGACAAGCACGACAAAAAAAAAAAAAAAAAAAAAATGTTGACTGCCAAACTTTGCCAAGACAAGGTAGGCTAGTACTTTAAAATTCCTGCTTTACAGAAAAGTCTGTCAGATAGTCTAGGCCTATAGGCTGATCTTCCAACATTGTAAGAGGACCCTTGTGTGGCTGTCTAGGCAACCAGCTGTCTCTGTTGTTTTTATAGTTTTGGAAGTTATTTGCTCTGCACTTCTTGCTTACTCAGGTAATATATATTTCTCGGGTCTTTGATGGGGTTGAATACTAGATAGTTATAGTTTTATAATTTTCTTTGTTAAGCTTAAGCTGTTTATCTAAAAAAATGTTTTAAGGTCTAAAAAGATATTTTTTTGGATGGAAATACAAGTTATCATAGAAAGTGATTTAGGTACAAAACTTTGGACCCTCCAAGATAGGATAAATAATAGAATACTTTCTCCAAACTCACCAAATACAAATGGACTACTGTAAATGTGATTCTTACTTGATAACTGTTCTTATTATATATAGTTTTACCATGTTAAAATTCAAGCTTTTTCATTTTATTTAGAAAAAAGGAGGAAATGTTGTAGGATATTTGATCACACTGTGAACCTTGAGATTGTTACTTAAATAAAATCAACCTCAGGTTAAGATCAACAAGCCAACAGAAAAAAAAAAAACCCATAGAGTGTGTGAAGAAATTAGGAAGATGGATAGAAAAACTCACAGGAAACAGTAGAGAGAGACTTAGAGTCTGGGAAGGGAAGCTCTCTTTCTTAGACACCAGCTAAGGAGGAAGTTGATCTTCTGGTTGTTCCTGTGTCTCTATGGCCTAGCAGGTTTTCACCCTACCATCTTGACTTCCAAATATTTAATCGTGAAATCACAAGGTTGAGATTTAGTTTAAAAACAACATTTATGATACATACATAACCCATAAGTAAGCTTTACATCTTAGTATTATTTTGTCAAATCACTTTTCTCTGGTTTTCCTTCTGCCATTAGTTTACCATTGAATGTTACTGGAGATGCTGAGGGCTCTGTATCTTCATACAATTCACCTCTGTTACATAGTCTGCCTGGCCTTCATGGCATAGTCTTCTCTCTAGCCATGTGCTTTAAGCCTTGATTTCCCTTCAATCATCTCAACTCTGTCTTTGAGTTCTGTACCTATCTGTTCTGTATAGGGAATGATCTACAATAGCTGTACATTTGATTTCGAGTGACTGAGTTGATTGAGCATGTAGTAAGCAAAAGAGCAAATAGCAACCAGGTGGTAGTTATGAATGTCTTTAATCCCAGCACTTGGGAGGTAGAGGCAGGTGAATCCCTGAGGTCAATGTCAGCCTGGTCTACTATGGATCATGCTCCAGGATAGCTAGGGCTACTCATAGAAACCCTTTCTGAAAAACAAAAGAGCAAATAGCAAATAACAGATAGTAAAACATCTTCAAATTGGGGTATCCTGATCAAGAGAACTAGGAAAATTAATAGAATCAGGTCAGGGATTTACAACATCCATCATAAAAGACCAGGGAAACTCTGATAGGATAGTCATAGTGAAGTTTTCATGATAGAGAGTTTTCTACATGGACAAACTTTCTGGCCTCTGCTCCTATCGCTGGCATCTTTAGTCCATGATAAACAACAGTTACCTTGTTTTGGAAATCCTTTGCCCTCTAGCTGTTCTGGAGAGCATAGTGTTGTAATACCTTGGCTGCTGTTTTCTTTCTTTATACTTGTTTCAGAGCCAGGGGCCCAGCCTGACCCAGGACAGGGAGTCTTGAGGACACTTAAGATAGACATAGACATGTTGGCATCAGAGACACAGAGACTCTTTATTCCCAACTATTTTCCCTTCTGTTTTCCATTTATTTTTGAGTTCTAGCCTCCTATGGTAGTCTTGGCTAACCTAGGACATATCTTCTCATGTTAGTCTTGGCTAACCTAGGACCTATCCTACTATGGTAGTCTTGGCTAACCTAGGACCTATCCTACTATGGTAGTCTTGGCTAACCTAGGACCTATCCTATTATGGTAGTCTTGGCCAACCTAGGACCTAACCTGCCATGGTAGTCTTGGCTAACCTAGGACCTATCCTATTATGGTAGTCTTGGCTAACCTAGGACCTAACCTGCCATGGTATTCTTGGCTAACATAGGACCTATCCTACCATGGTAGTCTTGGCTGACCTAGGACCTATCCTACCATGGTAGTCTTGGCTGACCTAGGACCTATCCTACCATGGTAGTCTTGGCTGACCTAGGACCTATCCTACCATGGTAGTCTTGGCTGACCTAGGACCTATCCTACCATGGTAGTCTTGGCTGACCTAGGACCTATCCTACCATGGTAGT
>PVIH01007777.1:0-97342 GCA_004025045.1 Sigmodon hispidus
TTAGCTCAACTATGTTCATAGCAGCATTATTTGTAATAGCAAGAACCTGGAAACAACCTAGATGTCCCTCAACTGAAGAATGGATTAACAAACTGTGGTACATCTACGCAATGGAATACTACTCAGCAGTAAGAAAAAATGATATCCTAAAATTCACAGGCAAATGGATGGATTTGGAGAATATCCTCCTGAGCGAAGTCTCACAAACTCAGAGAGATAAGCAGGGGATGTACTTACTCACTAGTGGTCTCTAAGCAAACAAACAAGAAAAAAAGCCAAACATGCCCAAGCGGCAAACCACAACCACTGAACAGCTTGGGATCAGAAACACCCTGGACTGACCCTTCAAACCCCAGTCCAACTATAGGAACACCTGACTCACTCTTGAGGGAGGGGGTACAGAACTGGATTTGGCCAGGAGTGGAGACTGATCCAAGCATTATTGGGTCAGTGGGACCATAGGACTGTCTGCTTCCTGCCCAGGGAGGGGATGGGGAGTTGCAGAGAAGAAAAATGACCAGATGTGTTGGGAGGGGGAAGAGACCTTGAATAAGGATATACAGGGATGGAAAAAAAATTCAGAGGGAAAGCTGAACACAAAGTAAATATATGTGTAGCAATCTTATTTGTATTTCCACTCTTGATAAGCCATGCTTATGATTCTTATCCTCTGTATAGTTATTGTTAACTCTTCCGCATTTTAAATTTTTTTTACTATTTTTTTGATAAATACAAAATAAAGAAGGAAGAAAAAAATAATAATAATACAAGCATCTGTGTGATTATTTGGGCCTGAGTGACAGTGGTGCTAAGAATGGGTCCAAACCTCTGGGCTAGACCAGAAAGTCAACACAAGGGGATACAAGGAAAAAGTCAAACTATCACTATTTACAAATGATATGATTGTAAACATAAGTGACACCCAATATTCTACCAGAGAACTTCTACAGCTAATAACCTTAAGCAATGTAATCAGGATACAAGATTAACTCAAAAAACTCAACATTCCTTCTAAACACAAATGATAAAAGAGCTAAAAAAGAAATCAAGGAAGTATCACCCTTTACAATAGCTGCAAATAACATCAAAATATCTTGGAGTAACTCTAGCCAAAGAAGTTAAAGACCTGTGTGACAAGAAGTTTAAGCCACTGAAGGAAGAAACTGAAGAAGATATGAAGAAAATAGAAAGATCTCCCATGCTCTTGAATAGGTAGGATCAACATAGTAAAAATGGCAATCTTACCAAAAGCAATCTACAGATTAAATGCAAACCCTATCAAAATCCCAACACAATTATTCACAGACCTAAAAAGAACAATAGAGTTCTTTTTATGAAAAACAAAACCCAGGATCACCAAAACAACAACAACAAAAACCCTGTTCAATAACAGAACTTTGGGAGGCATCACCATCTCTGCCTTCAGGCTCTACTGTAGAGCTCCAGTAATAAAAATAACTTGGTACTGGCATAAAGACAGACTTGTGGGTCAATGGAATTGATTTTAAGACACTGGGGCATTAATCCATACACCTATGAACACCTGATTATTTTTGAGAAAGAGGCCAAAATATACAATAGAAAAAAGATATAGCATCTTCAACAAATAGAGCTGGCATAACTGCATTGGTAGTATGTAAAAGAATGCACATAGATCCATAGCTATCACCCTGCACAAAACTCTAGTCCAAGTGAATAAAAGACCTCAACATACACCCAGTTACACTGAACCTGATAAAAAAGAAAGTGTGAAAAAGCTTTCAACAGTATTGCAGGTCCTCAGAAAAATAGAAATAAATCTACTCAATGATCCAGCAATGATGCATATTCTCATCCCAAGGACATTAGCTTTATTTCATAACATCATTAGTTGTAATAGCCAGAACCTGGAAACAACCTAGATGCCCCTCAACTGAAGAATTAAAAAAAATTGTGGTACATTTAAACAATGGAGTACTAATCAGCAGTAAGAAGATTTTATGGCAAATGAACATGGATCTGGAGAGTATCATCCTGAATGAGGCAACACAGAACTAAAAAGATAGACATGGTATGTACTCACTCATAAGTGGATTTTAGATGTAAAGCAAAGGATAACCAGGCTACAATCCACAAACCCAAGTTAGGTAACAGGATGAACTTAAGAGAGACATCCATGGATCCTTCTGGGAAGGAAAAATAGAGAAGATCTCCTGAGTAAATTGGAATCATATGAGGGAAGGGAGCAAGGGGAGATGGGAAGAGAACATGATAGAATGGGATGATTGAGTGGGGGAAATAACAGAGAAAAAGAACAAAGAAATAGTTATCTTGACAGAGAGAGCTATTGTGGAGTTAAAGAGAAACTTGGTGCTAGGGAAATACCCAAGAACTCACAAAGATGACCCCAGCCAAGACTCAAGCAATAGTGGAGAAAGTGCCTAATTGCCATTACAGAACCTTCATTCAACAACTGATGGAGGCAGAAGTAGAGATCCATAGCCAAGTACCAGGTTGAGCTCCCAGTTGAAGAGAAGGATGAGAGAGTATATGAGCAAAGGGATTGTGAAGAGGAGACCCACAAAGGTAGTTGACCTGAGCTATTGGGAGCTCACTGATTCTGAAATAACAGCTGAGGAACCTTCATTGAATGGAACTAAACCCTCTGAATGTAGATGACAGTTGAACAGCATGGGCAGTTTGTGGAGCTTCTTGCAGTCAAACCAGAGTGTATTCCTGGGGCATAAACTGGCTTCTCAGAGCCCATTCCCTGCAGAGGAACAACTCACAAGGTGGAGAGCCTTGGTCCTACCTCAACTGGATATACCAGAGGAACTGACTCACCTTGAGATTCCTTGCCCTCCCTCCTGGGGAAAGGATGGGGGATGGGGTGGGAAGAGGCAGGGGAGGACTGGGAAGAGAGGAAGAGGGAACAATGGTGTGTATGAAAAAAATTTAATAAATAGGCAATATGTATATACACAGGCTTGAAAGAGAAAAGAGAAGTTATATATTATAATATATATATTTTACAATAATAAAATAAAGTCCTTTAAAAGGAGTAATGTAATATTAAAAAATAAGGCATATAAAGATGAAAAATACACAGAAAGTATAGATTTTTATACATTACTGTGTTGTCTTTAGATTTTCTGATTGCTAATTTAAAAAGCTACTAAGACACATTTGATTGTGAAAGTTGCTAAATTAAACCAAGCTATATTTTTTAAATGTCTTGATTTTAAAATTTAAGTCAAATGATAAGTTACTTTGGGAAACAGGTTTTGCTTGTATTTCCACAGGAGATAAGATACTAAGAATTCATCCTGAATTTTAAAAAACCAAGTTTGGTCAGGGACAATCCCCTGAAATCCTGGCTACAGACATAAAAATATATCTACAATAACTACCAGACATGTAATAAATATTTTACCTGCTCAAAATAAACCAAAAGTCATCTTTAACTGACTTATGCACACCACATATTCCATACTTGTAATTGTATGTTACCTTTAAAAGTTATGTATTTTCAGAACAAAGGAACAAGATACCAAAGGAAATGAGTGGCCCATATGATCCAGCATCCAGAACAGCTTCAAACCTGCTGGCTGAGATGGTCTTGTTTCACAAACAACTCCAACTGGGACTTCATTATTATCCCAATGTTCTCAAGGTTCCCTCAAAAATGTCATTGCCCCCAGACAACAGGCAGTAGTCTAGAGAATGATGCCTATATTCACCAAATTTGGGTTATGGAGGTTTATTATCATTTCAGGGGAGTTGGTTACAAGTTGTTATTGGTCATAGTAAAAAAAAAGTTAAACAAATTAATTAAATTAAAAATCTCTTCCTTTTAGAGATAGATAGAGAGGAGATACAGAAATGATAGAATACAAGGGTAGATTATTTAATATACTTTTAAACTAAAAATGGAACTACTAGTTTTAGATATTTTATGTTGAAATGTATTTTGGTATATTGATACAAATTTAATTTGGGTATATTGTGTGTATATTTTGACTCTTGTGCTTATACAGCTCATTTAAAAATATAATGTATAATTAAGAAATACAAGTTAATAGTAATCCATAATAGTCAAACATAATCATGTAAGGTAAGTTTTCAAGGTCACACACAGATATATTTAGAAAGGTAGATAGATAAAGAGAGAGATAAAATAGATAGATTAGATAGATAAATAGATAGATGGATGATGGATAGATAGAAAGACAAACAGATGGACAGATAGATGGGTGGATGATAGATGGTCTTCAAGTACTTCAAAGACCTACAAAATGTGGAATTTAGTACGTTTAATAACCTAAGGCTTTTCATGACAATGAGATAGATCTGCTCCTGACACCACCCACCACCAATTTACTTCAAAAGAAGATGATGGACATCAAAGAAACTCCATATGGAGTTTTTCTTTATGCAAAAGGTCACCATTTGGGCAAAAACTGCCCTTGCCTCAATTACTGACAATATACTGTCCAAACTGGGCCATCAAGACACAAAAGAAAAAGACTGCCAAACCTTGCTAAGACAAGGTAGCACAGTCCTTCAAAATTCTATGCTTCTTAGAAATGTCTGTCAGATATACCAGGCCCATATGCCAGAGTTAGATGCCACAACATTAAGAAGAACTTAAGGTGCTTATTCAGGCAGAGAGATATCCCTGTCATAACATTTTACCCTTCTGTGCTTTTTGGAGTTAAAAAGTAAATAGTAAAACTTACAGTTTTCCTTAGTTTTGATAAAAAGTAAATTAGGTATTAAGACTCATAAAGATAAAATACATAATAGACTATTTTCTCTAATTTTGCCAAATACAAATGGGCTGAGTATTGTAACTATAATTTTTACTTGATAAATGGTTTTGTTGAATATAATTTTATTATGATAAAGTTAAAAACTTTCTTTTAATTAGATAAAAGAAGGAAATGCTATGGAACAATCTTTGTACTCTGTAAACATGTATTTCTCTCCTTGCTAATAAGAAGCTGATTGGCCAATATCTGGGCAGGAAGAGATGGGGTGAAACATCTGAGACAGAAAGAATTCTGGGGAGAGGAAGGGCGTGGAGTCCAGAGTCATGATCAGATGGAAAGAGAAGCAATATGGGCATGCTGTACTGAGAAAAGTTACCAAGCCATATAGAGAAGAATAGATAACTGATATGGCCTAACTGAAGTAGAAGAGAACGATCCTGAGCTATTGGCCAAGCATTTGTAATTAATATTAAGCCTCTGATTGGTTACTTGGGAGCAATGTGCAGGACAGAAACTTCTGCCTACAGCAGTGTTTATAGATGGATTAATGTTTAGCTTTTTCCTCTGGCAGTGTACAGAGTGCCTTCTAGTATTAACACTACTATTCACTAATGGTGAAGGCTCTATGTAGGCACTCCTTCAAATTTTCCATGTTCGGGGAGTTGTGTAGGTTTATCTTCAGCAATCAGAAGCTCTGAATCAGTTTGTAGAGAGCAACCAACAGCCTTGGCAGTAGCCTGTGTTATTTAAGGGTTGCCATGAGGCCCGTTTGGCCAATAACCAAATTAGACTAGATGTAATCTATTCTTAGCACTGGTGGCTTCATTTGGTGATGAGAGATGTCTAGTTGGGGCTTTGTTTCTCCTGTTATTGGTGATTCCAATTTAGAATTATTTTATATATGTTATAATTTAAGAGGTTTCTATTGTATTAGGTTACCGTATGACCCCTCTCATGTCACTTAGTTTTAGCTATCCCGCCCCGTATTCAATCTTTCTGATTTTACCCCAATATATGGTGCTGGGATTTTATTATAAGACCAACTAGAATTCAAGCAACAAACTTCTGTGGTTATATGGATTATAGACTATTTATCAAAGACTTAACAGCTAACATGTAAACAAATACATACCATATTTGTCTTTGGGAGTCTGGGTTACCTCACTCAAGATGATTTTTTTTTTCTAGTTCTATCCATTACCTGAAAACATTTTTTAAGCTGTAGGAGTAGATCTGGGAGGAGTTAACGAGACAGAGTTGCAGGTGGACACGATCAAAATACATGTATGAAAGTTCAAAGAATCAACAGTTTTAAAAAGAGTCGGATCAAAATTGCATGTGTGACATAACATAGCAAATAAAGATCATGTGTGTCTTTTGCGATTATTTAAGCAAACCTCATTGTTGCTGGGATTTTGTTAAATGTTGTTCTGGGGGGAGTTTTGTTGTTTTGGGGGTTTTTTTACACATTGATTTCTCCTACAAAGTCTGAGAATCACAAGAGGTCACACTGAGTTAGAGCCAGCTAAGATAAAGGAACTCCAGAATAAACATGAACAGTGAACTCTATTTGCAATCAGGTAAAAGCAGAAGGAAAAAAATAGAGTTAAAGAACTTTGTGTTAACACTTTATTGAAGTTCTGAATACAAAAGGCAACTGCTCCCACTTTTTTCTACCCAGTGGGGATGAGAGGCCATGTTTCAATGGCATGAGGCTTTAATCATCCCAGTACATCCCCAGCTCACTTGTATCATTTCCCAACTCAGTCAGGCAGTGGCAATGGCCAGATATACTCCTTTCATTAACTCTTATTCTCCCGCTTTTTATTACAATAACACCTTCAAAAACAGAAATGTCATCTTGTTGATTTTGATAACTACATCAATTATGATCTGTAGTTGGATTATGCTTTGGTACGTCATGAATATTTGTCCCTCCTGACTGACCAGAAGGCAGACAGGAACTATGGGCAAGGCTACCAGACTAAGAAAACTCTGGGAACAAGAGGAGCAGAGACAGAGATGCCAGAGAGACACCAGGAGAGATGCCAGCAGATACAAAGGAAAGAAGACCACCATGATGCTCTGAGAAAATGATAAGCAGATTAATGGAAATAGGTTGAGTTAAGATGAAAGAGCTCACTACCAATATGTCTGAGCCATAGGTAAATCAGCAAGAAATTAATATAAGCATCTGTGTGTTTCTGTGGGACTGTGGGTCTGTGGGTCTGGACCACAGGCTGAACAGGCCAGAAACTTTATACTACAATGATCCATATAGAGAAATGGTCTATTATACTTATTCTTTCAATACTGAATGGGTGGGCTTTATTAAATATATAGCTAAAAAGGAAAATTACAAATAAGAAGTAATAAGTAGAGTGAGGTAGCAAATAAACAATGAAACATCATGAAATTAGGGGCTTACAGTACACAGCAGAAATGACCACAGTGACCCAAGTGGGAAAGAAAGCAAATGGACCCCCAAATCAGGCTCTTAAAACAACTATATAAATGATTAGGAAGGCCCTGCTGAAACAGTCTGCTGGTGGCATCTGGATGAGAATGGCCTTTAGTCTCACATGCTTGAATCCTTGATCCCTATTGGTGGAAATATTAGTAAAGGATTAGGATACATGCCCTTGTTGGAGGAGGTGTGTCTGAAAGTGGACTTTGAAAAGCTGCTACTCCTGCATGCTCTGATAGCTGCTTCCACGTCAACAAAGGAGCTCTCTGCACCTGCTGCCATCCCTCTCTCCAACCCCTGGCAACAGCTGTAAGTCCAGCTAAATGCTTACTTTTTAATTTGCTTTGTCAGTGATTTCTTGCAACAGCAACACAAAGTAACACAATGCTTTGTAAGAAGGTTTCTTATAGGTGAAAGAGCGAGCTTCCCATTTGTAATTCCCACATTAGGTACCTTATACCATGAGACAAGCAAGAACCTCGGTTGCCATTGTTGTTCTAGCTGTTCTGGGGGCTCTAGTGTCTTGAATACCTATAACTGTTTTCTGTTCTGCTTCCTCCTCATCCCAGGGGTGCAGAAGTGGGGAGACTGTCTGAGGAAAGGCTCCTGAAGGACATTTTAGATAAATGCTTGAGTCTGAAATTGGAGGACTCATGCTCTCAAATGTGGCTCCCAATATGTGTAAACAGTATGGATCAGTTTATCAACAGAAGAAGTAATAGATGAGTCTTCTGCTAATGGAATCTTCTTAACTCCTTCCTCACTGTATGTGTGTGCATATATATATACATACATACACATATGAAAAGGTGAGAGAGGAGCAAATATAAGGAGAGAAAAGCAGAGGGAAGCAGACTCTTTTAATGGCCTTTGGGACCCTACTCCTCATACAAAGTCACCTTGCCCAGCCTTAATACATGAGGAAGTGCTTAACCTTACTGCAACTCTATATGTCATGTTTTGTTGATGCCCTTTCCTAAATATAAACACAGGAGGAATGGATGGGGGAGACAGAGGGGGACTAAGGAGGGACTGGGAGGAGAGGCGGAGGGGAAACGTTAGCCAGGATATTAAATAAATAAATAGCTATTTTTTCTTTTTAAGAAGGGAAGCAGTGAGGGAGAAAAACATCCTTTACTATCAACAGAAAATACAGCATCTATATCAAGGTTCCTCTTTCTCAGTGTGACAAGCAGGGCACCAGGTGCAGGCAGGGTGGGTAAACACTGCCTGCGTCCCACAAGGGCAGCTTCAGAGGGCAGCACAGTGGAATGTGCTTTGAGTCAGAGGTGCTGACCTTGCAAGCACAGGCCGCTGCACTGAAAGTACGTGGGGGCTCTGAGGAGAAAACCACCATGCCTGGACTAGACTGTGTCCTGAGACTGACAGGCTGCGCACCTTCTACCACCAGGGCAAAGAGAATGAAAGCATCCAGAATGTCAAGGAAAGCTAGGGAGAAGGGTAGTAATGTGGAGTACCTGTTTAAGCTGGTGAGCTGAGTGGGGAATGGAGGTCAGAGAAGAGAGGAGAAAGCAAACCATGAAAGAACAGACAAAAGAACAGGCAGGCCTCCCCTCCGGGGCCTCCCCTCCCGGGCCTCCTCTCCCAGGCCTAGTCTCTTCTTGCCTGCTTTAGTGAAAAATCAAAGCAACAGCATGGACTTTACTTATGACCTCTCCATTTAAAGAATATACATAGAATGAAGGCTTTAGCACTACACAGGCGACGATGCCTGGGGAACTCTGTAATGTGTGTTTACATTTTCCATTTTCCTAACATAATATGGAGCTTATGGTTTTAACTCCACACCCAAGAAAGAAAAGAGGCAGTTAACTAACTGATCCTGAGGAATCCCCATCCCTGTTTGCAGAAATAACCTGCCAGGCTACCTTTATAATATTATACATATTTGGTCCAGAGCAATGGCTCAGTGGGAAAAAGTGCCTGTTGCCACCTGAATTCTGTCCCTGGGATCCACATGGTAAAAAAAAAAAAAAAAAAAAAAAAAGACAAACTCTCTTAACTTATCCTCTGATCTCCACACATACTTCATCACACACACACACACACACACACACACACACACACACACACACACACACGAGAGAGAGAGAGAGAGAGAGAGAGAGAGAGAGAGAGAGACAGACAGACAGACAGACAGACAGAGAGACAGAGACAGACAGAGAGAGACAGATGCATTTGCAATTTAAAAAATTATAGGCACTGTGTTTTACTACATCAAATCAGAAGGGAATTAAAAACACATCCACAAAGATTTCTCAGGTTACAAATATGTCTATGCTCAACTAATGAAACCCCAAAATTCCAAATTCAGCTCATACACTTCCTTTCACCAGTGTGTGTCAGAAGCCTATTTGACCAGAGCTTTTAGTCTGGGAAACTCTACAAAGTGCATTTTGATTACATATTTGTCTCATATCTGTGAGAAAACACCTGACAAGAAGCCAGTAAGGAAGGCTTCCTTCCTGCTTTATTCCTGCTCACAGTTCCAGAAGATATAGTCCATCCTGAGAGGCAAGGCATGGTCACAAGAGGAGGCCTGGTGGTCACATTACTCCTGTAGTTAGGAGTGAGAGACTGAGCAGGAAGTGGTACTGTGTTCTATCTAACACATCAAGGATCATCCCTTCCTCCAGGAAGCCTTCCTAAATTTCCCACTGCTTTCACAAACAGCACAAAGAGCTGTGGACCAATGGTTCAAATTCATGTACCTACAGGGTACATTTCCTGTTCTAAGGATAAATGTTCTGTTCAAACCTGCCCTGTGGACTGATAGACATCTTGGGCTTCAAACTACATGTGCTCCCATGTCCAAAGTCCGCATAGTGTCAACACTAGCAATTATGTTCCAAAGCTCAAAGTCAAAGCAATCTCTTAACTGTAAACATTGGTTTAAAAAAATAAAGAGATTACAAACTTCAGAACACACAGTCACTGAGTAAACATTCTCTTTACCAAAGAGGAATGAAACATGACGAGAGCAAAGCAAAACAAAACCCATGCAGGGCGAGCATGGGGTCCTGGAGTTCTATATCCAACACTTTAGTCATCATGAAATTACCTGTGCTCCAAAAGGACCCACATCCCGAGTCACATATGCTTGTCTCTTTTCAGTTTAGTCTTATCTTAGTGATGCTTCAAGCCAAAATTCTCCAAAGGAGAAATACACTTAGAGAGTGGGATATGGTGGTACGAGGGGACCCACAGCCTTGGGTAATTAAATACTTGGCTGGTGACGCTATTTGGAGAGTAGCTTTGCTAAAGAAAATGCATCTCTAGAGAAGGGCTTTGGGAGTTCAGAACCTCCCAGCATTCCCCATTTGCTCTCCCTGCTTCCTCACTGCAGTTAAAGGTGAGCTCTCAGCCGCTGATCCAGCCACCATGCTTGTCTGATGCTGAAATTCCCCACCATGATGGCAAGAGACTCATCTCCCTTAGGAACCATAACCCAAATAATCCCTTCCGTCTTTAAGTTGCCTTGGTCAGTGTGTTTTCTCACAACCATAGAAAAATAATAAATAGAAAACTTGGAGGGTTTGGAACCATCTAAACCTTTTAATGTCAGACATGGAGCTACATATACGATTTGGAGTTTGCAATGCTGGGTTTCAGTCTTGATTTAGTCCAGCATTTCCTCACAATGTTCCATCCCTCCCTTTTATAATGATAATGTATATTTTATATGGGAAGCATATAATTTGCTTTTTTTGGAGTTTATAGCTAAGATTGCCTTGAGTCTCAGAGGAGACTTTGGACTTTGGGACTTTAAAACAGTGCTGAGACTACAAGAGACTGTGAGGACTTTTGAAGTTGTATGAAATGCATTTTCCACTGTGATAAGGCCATAAAACTAGGGGAGGCCAGGAAGTAGAATGCAGAATTCGATAGTTTAGATTAGAGCCCTACTCCCACACCACTCCTCAGATTCTTAGGCATCTGAATACTTGGTTCTCAGCTAGTGATTCTATTTGGGTCGGTTTGGAAGATGTGGCCTTGCTAAGTATGTCACTGGGAGAGGGCTGTGAGCTTTCAAACACCATGTGTTATTTTCCGTGTACTCACTCCATTTCCTGTTGCAGCTATCATCTCTTCCTTGTATTTGCTCCAACACTTCCCCAGCATAATGGTAATGGACTCAACCTTCGGGAATCATAAGCCCAAATAAACCCTTCCTTTTATAAATAGCTTTGGTCATGGTATTTTATCACAGCTACAGAAACATTACTAAACAAAGACGTATCATTACTCTTTTCCAAAATGTAAATTGTGTGTTTTGCCCACATATATGTATGTATACCACATGCTTGCCTGGAGCCTGCAGAGAGATTAGAAAATGGTTTCAGATTCTTGGAACTGGAGTTACAGATAGTTATGAGTTGCCATGTAGGTGCTGGGAACTGAACCTGTGTCCTCTGCACAAGTAACAAGTGCCCTTAACCACTGAGCCATCACTCCAGCCCCAACATATTGCTATTGAAGATAAAATGAATTGGAATTCTGATGAAGGCTTGAAATTATTGATTAAATATTTTCAGGGGAAAAAGTTAAAGATAGGGCTGGGGATTATAATAATTAATACTATTTTTGAAATACAAGCCATTTTTTCCATAATCTTGCACTAATTAGGTTCCTTTTTCTTTTAAAATTTACCATCACGTACTTAACTTAGGGCTAAGTGTGAAGCTGTTTCTCTCAATAAGCATATTATGCATGCCATAAGCTGTTTGTCTCTCAATAAGCATATTACGCATGCCATTTGATTGATCAGGACCATTCGGTGTGGACTCTATAGAATATATAAACCACTCAGTTAACTTTTTATTAAAATAATATGGAAAGAAGTTTTCAGCAAAGGATGTTGATTATATACTGAATGAAAATACTTGCCTGTTTTTCAGCTATAAAACTACTAAAATGAAAGCAACTTTCCTTCCTATATGAGTCATGAGAATATTATTAGCGAGAGAGTTGGGGTATCCTCTTTGGGGTACTAATCTAGTAAACAAATTAATTTAAAAATCAACTCAGAGGAAGCTTAAAAGTGATTTTATTAGAGTCTAAAAGAAAAATGCCAAGGCAGGCAAGCTATAAATGCCAGCAGCTGCCAGAGGGAAAACAGAAAGAATGAATACCATGCAGTCTGAATTCAGCATTTGTATTCAGCAGCAGAAGTCAACAAACAGATGAATGATGGAATGTGGGGGCTTCAGAAAGAACAAGAAATCCCAGAGAGAATCCAGGAAAGTATGGTAAGGCTTTGGCCAGGGTCTTAGTGAGGGTTTCTATTGCTGAGAAGAAGCACCATGATCACAGCAAATTTTATAAAGAAAAACATTTCATTGTAGTGGCTCACAATTCAGAGGTTTGGTCCATCACCATTGTTATGCCTAGATTGAGGGGACCCCTCAGGAGACCACTATGGAGATAGAATCCATATGAAAAAGCAAGGAGCCTGTATTGAAGTTCAAGCTTGAAGCATCTGTATGTCTAACACACTGAGTGATCAGAGAGTGCTGAACCCAGGCAGTAGTAAAGGTTGAGAATGAAGGGATTCCCAGGGTTCAGGAGCCTGATTGCTGACATTTGTCTAGGAGTGTCTGGGTAAAGAGAGAATAGCTGTATGCTGGGCTCTGGGACATTTGATAATCTTATCTAACAGTTGGAATGTTTGGAATGTCAAGAAGTTTCCCTTCTGATACTGACCCATCCCCGAGTGTAGTCAGTTTAAGGCTTTTTCAGGGACTGGGTGTTACTTTCCAGGAAGCTCAGGCCTACTTTCTGACAGGTTTCTATTAAGCCTGTCATGGCAGCAGTGTGGTCAAGCTATTATGGGCCCTACAATCATTATGGAAGGAAGCATGCCAGCATGCAGGCAGACATGCTGCTAGAGAAGAGGCTGAGAGTTCTTACATGTTGACTTACAACAGAAAGTGGTCTGTCTCACTGGGTTGACTTGAGCATTTAAGAGACCTCAAAACCTGCCTCCAGCCTCCACAGTGACACACTTCTTCCAACAAGACCATAACTACTCCAATAAGGCCACACCTTCTAAAAGTACCACTCTTGGGGTGGGACATTTTCTTTCAAACCACCACAGCCAGTATCTGAAAAAAGAGGGGATAGAAGAAAAAGTTAAAGTTGTGTTTTTCTGAGTCACTCAGAAATTAGGCAGGCTCTGTAATCCTATGCAATAGAATCTCTTCAAGTAGCTTCATGGGAGAGAAGTTTCTTGGAAAGAGAAGAATATTGTATCATTAAGGGGATAATTGTTTCTACCATCTCCTTTACATATCTTCAGGTGAATCTGTTTGCCTTGGAGGGTGGATTTCTGGCCAAATGACTGACAGGCCCAAAGAACTAAGAAAGAAGACAAAGTTCAAACCTTTGGTGTATATCGGAATGTCATGACTCCACCCAGGGCCAGATGTATAGCATTATTTTGATTTGGAGGTCAAAGGAGTGGCAAAGCTAACCTTTCTAGTGTTGTCAGGGACACAGGAGATGGAGCCTAAAGCCAACTATGAGAGAGGGTCCATCATCAATGGCCTCTACAGCTACTTATTTCTGTTTAGGTGCTTAAGGTCCTTCCTTCCCTCAAGGGTTATATAAAAATCTGTCACTGAAGATGCATTCTAAACTATATACATAGATGAGAAAAATATAGATGGAGTCACCAAATAATGGAGGAGAGAATGATCAACTAGACATCTTACAATACCAAATGAAGTTCCAGTTCCAGGAATGGGTTAGATCTAGTTACATCACTGACCAACAAAGACCCCATGGAAATTCCCAATGATATCAGGATATTTCCAACACTATTTGTTGCTCTCCACAAACCAATTGGTAAGGCTATATTGTTGAAAACAATGTTTACATGTCTCATCGATCACAGAGGATGAGCTGGTACTTATTTACTGACTTCACCCTGCTGATGAGCATTTATGCATGGTATGAGAAAGTATTGCACAGGCAACCACAGAAGAAAGGCAGGCATCAACTATGCTACAGCCCTGTGACCTACAATGGTAACATGCTTGTAAGATATGCTGGAGCAATAATAGAACCAATAATCTAGAAGTAACCAACCACTCTGTGGTTAGATTAAGGCTCCTCACACGAAATGGAACCCATGCCTGACACTGTTAGGGTGACCAAGAACCTGAGGCTGGATAGGTCATGAGTGTAGGGGGAAAAAATCAAATACTATTGTTCTGCTAAGGAAATACAGCAATAAAATGACTGCCTATGACATTCTGACCCACAGAGCAGTGTCTCACTTAACCATTATCTGCTAAGGAAACACAGCAATAAAATGACTGCCTATGACATTCTGACTCATAGACCAGTGTTCCACTCAATCAGTATCAGACATGTGTCTTCTACAGTAAAAGGAACTTACATCAAGACTCACAGCTAGACAACCTTCAAAGAGTAAAATACACTGGAGCACTCAGTCTTAAATGTGATGTCTGCACCAAGCCTTTCCCCCTCAGAACTCAGGGACCGATCTATGTAGAAGTGAAGGCAAAAAGATTGCAAAAGGCAGAGGTGATGGATGACTCGAAGGAAATGGTGTTCTCCTGATACAACAGGACTGATGTACAAACTCACAGAACTGGCAGAATGCAGTAACACATACAAGATCTCCAGTTTCAAGCTAGACAGGGTCCCAGGACTGAGATCAGAAGGGCTCGAACTTCTAACCAAGAAGCTATCTGCAATTATTACCCATTTGAAAAAGAAAAACTAGTCTCTCCAATGGAGTCTCACTGTGTATACTGATCACACTTCAGTTCCTAAGGACAATGAATATACTGGGTATAGATTGATTGGCTAAGGCTTTGCTATTAACGGGTGGATAAAGGATCTCTCTCTCTCTCTCTCTCTCTCTCTCTCTCTCTCTCTCTCTCTCTCTCTCTCCTCATTATTCAGCATGGAAAGTCTCCAAATGAAGTGCATTTATTCCATTTTAGAGAAACTGTACAGAGTCAAAATGTCATGATGTAGGAGATTGCTGGGGCAACAGTCTGGCAGAAGAATCAAAATACAGACTGAATGGGGTCCAGTGGGCCTTGTTTGAATCCTTATATAAAAATGAGACAAGCCTGGGTAACAGTAAAGATATGTACACACACACACACACACACACACACACACACACACACACACCTGATGCAAGTCCAAAGTCATTTAGCTTAAATTCCCTCAGGAGCATGTTTTATACACAATTCTCTAAAGGAGGAGAGAAATCCCTGGCATTGATACACACAAAAATGAAAGAGTTAAAAAGGGACTCAGAGCAGGGAAGCAGGTAGGTTAATTGCAGATCCTCCAACTTCCTTCAACACTCACTGCTTTATCCCAGCCCCCGACCCCAGCAGGCACTCCCTGGGAACCTGAGGTCATTATAGCCAGGCTTGAATGAAGTGGGCTAACTGAAGATCTTTACTACTCCCTCTACTGCTCAAAATCTAATCCCTGACTCTCACCCCCATCTCTAACAGACCTCCTTGGCAGCCTCCTCACCCTCTCTACCCCATCTCCAGTCCATCACCCCTCCAAACTTTGCTCCCTCAACTCATTGCTTTATCTCAGTCCCCATGCCCATCAGTATTGCCTGGGTTCCAGCTAGCTAAGTCCGAGGGAGAAGTTAGGATGTCAAAGCAGGTAGGCCAGCCCCAGTTCTTCACTTTCTATCTTCTCCTCCAGATCTAGTTCTCCAGTTTTACCCCCAGCTCTGCAGTTGGCCTCTCCTCATACTCTGCCCCCATTCTCGGGTGACTAAGCAGATTCTGATTTCCTACATCCTGTGGACTGCCCCAGCACCCTCCTCAGAGTCCATTCCCATTCCTAAGTGTCTGTTACCAATAGCTAGGAACACATTGTACAGGTAATTCCCAATGGCCACACATATCAGAACCCTAGAAGGAAACACACAGATACTACAATCTTCTAAGAAGCAGAGAGGGCAATAGAAACATAGGAATAAAACACACCCAATAAAGATAAGACCAGATAGCAGCACCTGGAATTCCAACTGTCCCAAACCCAGATACCTAGACACCAGTGTAAAAACACAATTTATAACAGCCAGGACAAAATGTCTCCACTAGAGCCCAACAACCCTGAGTATTATGTCATAGCTGAAGCATAGGGAAAAAGACCTTAAAATACATTTTATGAATACATGTGTCTTTAAAGAGGAAATTAACAAATCCTCTAAAGAAATTTATAAAAACACAACTGTTGAAGAAAAGGAGCAAAATGGTTCAAGACCTGAAAATGGAAATAGAAGTGAGAATTTCAGAATTGAAGACAAGTCAGAAAAAAAAAACTGATATCTTTGTCAAAGAAAATGTTAAATCTAAAAATTTCCTGACACAAATATCCAGAAAATCTGGGACACTATGAAAAGACAAAACCTAATAGGAATAGATGAAGAAAAATCCAGGTCAAAGGCACAAAAAATATTTTCAACAAAATCACAGAAGAAAAATTTCATGACCTAAAGAATGAGATGCCTATTAAAGCACAAGGAGCATATAAAACACAAAATAGGCTGAAGCAGAAAAGAAAGTCCCTTCAGCATATAATAATCAAAACACTAAACATAAGAACAAAGAAGAAAAACTGAAGGCTGCAAGGGGAAAGGACCAGGTAATATAAAAGATCTATTTAAATAACGCCTGACTTCTCAATGTGGACTCTAAAAGCCAAATGAGCTGGGACAGATGTTCTATAGACTCGAAGAGACCATAAATGCCAGTCTATACTATTATACCCAGCAAAACGTTCAATCACCATAGATGAAGAAAACATGATAAAACCATATTTAAGCAATATCTACTACAAATCTAGCCTTCAGAATGTGCTAGAAGAAAAACTACAACCTGAAGAGTTTAACTACACCCATGAAAATACAAGTAATAAATAACCCCAAACCAACAATTTAGAAGAGGGGAACCACACACCATCACCAACAACAACAATAACAAAAAATAACAAGAATTAACAAATACTGATAATAGATATCTCTCAATAATGAGACACAGACTAACAGAATGGATGTGAAAACAGGATGCATTTTTCTGCTGATCCAAGAAACACACCTCAACATCAAGAATAGACATCACTTCAGGATAAAATGATGGAAAAACATATTCTAATAAAATGGACCTAAGAAACAAGATGGAGTAGCCATTTTATAGCTGAAAAGTTAGACTTGAAACTAAAACTAATTAGAAGATATAAGGAAGGACACTACATACTCATCAAAGAAAAAATTCACCAAGAGGATATTGCAATTCTGAATATCTAAGCACATGAACACCCAAGTTCAAAGTAAACATTACTACAGCTTAATCACATATTGACCCTCACACATTAGCAGTGGAAGACTTCAACAGACCACTTTTACCAACAGACAAAAATTAAACAGAGAAATGCTCAGTCAAACAATGTTATAAACCAAATGAACCTAACTGATATTTACAGAACATTTCATTCAAACACAAAAGAATATATCTTCTTCTCAGCATCTCCTGGAACTTTCTCCAAAGTTAACCATACACTCAGTCACAAAGCAAGTCTCAATAGATTAAAAAAAAAAAAAACAACAACACCCTATATTCTATCTAACCACCATATAGTAAAACTGGGTATCAGCAGGAGCAGAAAGCTCACAAACTCATGGAAGCTAAACAACTCTCTACTATATGAAAAAATTGGTCAGGACAGAAATAAAAAAGAAATTAAAAACTTTGTTTTTGGATATTTAGAAAAGTATGCCCTTTATTGCACAGTTTATAAAATTATAACATAAAATCTGAAAACAGTTTAAATATACCTTAGACATAAAAAAATACAATAATCCAGGGTACATCCTACATAACACAGTAAGCTGTGCGTATGCACTTATATAAACAAACAAACAGACAGGAACCATGGTATTAAAAGATAACAGAAATTCAGATGAAAAATTGCAGTATTTATACCAAATGGTTGATCACTGACACAAACTACATGTGTTGTCAAGGCTACAAAGATTATTGTAATTCTACCACATCTGTTTTCTAAAAAGAAAAAAGAGAATAGTTCTTACTGTGAGAGAAGCAGGCATTATGCCCATTATGTTTCTTTTTTAATTTGAAAAGTTTTTTTCCCATACCCACCACGTTACTTTCTCCCTCCCCTCCTCCAGTTCTTCCCCCCACCCCTCCCCCATCCATTCCCCAAGGAGGGCAAGGAATCCCAAGGCCATTACTCTGGCATATCCAGCTGAGGTAGGACCTAGGTCCTCCCCCCACCATCAAGGTTGAGCAAGGTGTTCCTCTGTAGGGAATGAGCTCCAAGGAGCCAGTTCATGCACCAGGAATAAACTCTGGTCTGACTGCAAGAGGCTCCACAAACTACCCATACCATTCAACTGTCCTCTACATTCAGAGGGCTTAGTTCCATTCAATGAAGGTTCCTCAGCAGTTATGTCAGAGTCAGGGAGCTCCCAATAGCTCAGGTCAGCCACCTTTGTGGGTCTCCTCCGCATGGTCCTGATCTCTTTGCTCATATACACTCCTCCCTCTCTTCAGTTAGACCGGAAGCTCCTCTTAGTGCTTAGCTGTAGATCTCTGCTTTTGCCTCCATCAGCTGCTGGATGAAGGTTCTATAATGACAATTAGGGTGGTCATTCATTTGATTATAGGGGAATTCCTGTTTAGGCACCCTCTCCACTATTGCTTGGAGTCCTAGCTGGGGACATCTTGTGGGTTCTTGGATGTTTCCCTAACATCAAGTTTCTCCCTAACCCCACAATGGCTCCTTCAATCAAGATATGTATTTCTTTGTTCTCCCTCTCTGTGTCTCCCCGTACTCAACCATCCCATTCTCTCTTGATCTCTTCCCACCCCCTTCCCCTTGCTCCCTCCCCCTGTATAATCCCAATTTACTCAAGAAATCTTCTATATTTCTCCTTCCCAGGGGGATTCATAGATGTCTCTCTTAAGTTTCTCCTGTTACCTTGCTGCTTGGGGATTGTGGATTGTAGCCTGGTTATCCTTTGCTTTATGTCTAAAATCCACTTATGAGTGAGTACATACCATGTCTATCTTTCTGGGTCTGTGTTACCTCACTCAGAATGATATTTGCCTACAAATTTCAGGATGTCTTATTATTATTACTGCTGATTAGTACTCCATTGTTTAAATGTACCACAATTTTTTAAATCCATTTTTCAGTTGAGGAGCATTTAGGTTGTTTCCAGGTTCTGGCTATTATGAATAATGCTGCCATGAACATAGTTCATGTTTATGTCCTTGTGGTAAGAATGTGCATCCTTAGGTATATGCCCAATAGTGGTATTGTTGGATCATTGGGTAGAGTGTTTCCCAATTGTCTTGGGTAGATTTCCCACTTTGAAAATCACCACACTGATTTCCCAAAGTGGGAAATCTCACACAAAAGACTTAACAACACACCTGAAATCTCTAGAACAAATAGAAGCAAATTTACCCAGAAGGAGTAGAAGGCAGGTAATAATCAAACTCAGGGCTGAAATCAATAGAATTAAAACAAATAGAACAATACAAAGAATCAATGAAATAAAGAGGTAGTTCTTTAAGAAAGCCAACAAGAAAGGCAAACTCTTATCCAAGCTAACTAAAGGGCAGAAAGAATATCCAAATTAACAAAATCAGAAATGAAAGAGAGACATAACAATAGACACTGAGGAAATCCAGAGAATCTTTAGGTTATAGTTCAAAAACCTGTACTCCACAAAATCAGAAAACCTAAAAAAAATGGACACTATTTGGACAGGTACCACTTACCAAAATTAAACCAAGGCTAGATAAACAACCTAAATAGGCCTATAATCCCTAAGGAAATAAAAGCAGTTATTAAAAGTCTCCCAAGCAAAAAAAGTTTTTAGAATTGAATGAAATGAAAATATAACATACCAAACTTAAGGAACACAATTAAGATATTCTAAAAAGCAAGTTCATAACACTAACTGCCTACACTAAAATAAATAAATAAGTAAAAGAAATCTCACACTAGTAATTTAATTGCACACCTGAAAGCTCTAGAGCAAAAAGAAGAATAGTGTGGGGCTGAAATAAAACAGAAATAAAAGATACAAGAATGAATAAAACAGAGTTGATTCTTTGAAAAAAAGCAACAAATTGAAAGCCCTTATACAAATTAACTAAAAGCCAGAGAGAGAATATCCAAATTAACAAAGTTATCTGAAAAGGGAAGCATAAGAACAGTCAGTAAGGAAATCCTGAAAATTATAAGGATACTTTAAAAATCTATAAGGATACTTAAAAAACTCCATCAAACTGAAAATCTAAACAGAAAAAATGGACAAATTTCTCAATACATACTACTTATCAAAGTTAAATCAAGCTCAGATAAGCAATTTAAACAGACCTGCAGTCCCTAGTAAAATAGAAGCAGTCATTAAAAGTCTCCCAACCAGGGGCTGGAGAGATGGCTTAGCAGTTAAGAGCGCTGACTGTTCTTCTGGAGGACCTGAGTTTGATTCCCGGCATCCACATGGCAGCTAACAATTGTCTGTAATTCCAAGCAAGATCTGACACCCTTACACAGTTATACATGCAGACAAAATACCAATTCACAAAAGAAAAAAAATAAATATTAAGAAAAAGTCTCCCAACCAAAAAAGAGCCCAGGGCCAGATTGTTTTAACACAGAATTCTACCAGACTTTCAAACAAGTGGTAATGCCAATTCTCCTCAAATTATTCTAGAAAATCAGAAACAGAAGAAACAGTGCCCAGTTCATTTTACAGGGCCACAGCTACTTTGATACCTAGACCACATAATGATTCACAAAGAAACAGAGTTACAGAATTATGAATAAAATACTTACAAACTGAGTCCAAGAGCATATCAAAAAGATCATCCATCATAATCAAGCATGCTTCATCCCAGAGATGTAGGGATGGTTCAAATGTGTAAGTCAATAAATGAACTGTAGTATGAGGTTTCTGACCTGTCTGACCTATCTCTAAGATTCTGACCTGTTGTCCCACAGAAACATATAGATGCTTATATTAATTTTATGCTGATCGGCCTAGGGCCTAGGCATATAACTTGCTAACTCTTTACTATTAAACTAACCCATGAGTCTTATCTTGTTTAGCCATGTAACTTGGTAGCTTTTCTCACAGCAGCATTTCAGCTTCTTTCCTCTGTGTCTGCTGGTGTCTCATCGTGGTGTCTTTGTGGTGTCTCTCTGGCTTCTCTGATCTGCTCTTCCTGTTCCCAGAGTTTTCTTAGTCTAGTAGTCCCACTCATACTTCCTGTCTGCCTTTGGCCAATCAATGTTTTTATTAAACCAGTAGGTGGGACAATTATTTACAATGGAACAGAACACAATCTCACTATATGTAACCTACAACATAAACAAATTGAAAGTCAAAAACCATAGCATCATCCCATTAGAAGACATATTTGACATAATTCAATAGCTATCTCGGTAAAAACCCGCCGTGAGATATGTTTTAAATGGGGTTTATTTTGTGAAAATCACTTACAAAACAGAGACGGTTTAAGAGAAAATGAAAGGATAAGGTTGCAGCTCGCCGGAGCCTTTCTAAGGAAAACTCCTCATCCCCACACCGTACGTCCGAACTCCCGCACAGTTGGGCCGAACTGCGCACCCAGTCGGGAACTCTCATGAGAGAATGATGGCTTCCTGTCCTGGTCCCCTCCCTTGAAGGTCTACTTCTGGAATCCTTTCCAGTTAACCACGCCCCACTCGTCTCCAGTCCTCTGACGCGATCGTTCACATATATAGTTCCTGATTTCCCGCTACAAATAGCCCTTTAGATTAAAAAGTCCTTGAAAGATCAGAAATGCAAGGAACATACATTCCTCAACATAATAAAGGCAATATACAGCAAAGCAACAGCCAACATGGAGAGAAACTCAAAGCATTTCCACTGACATCAGGAACAAGACAAGATTGTCCACTCTCTCCATACCTGTTTAAGACAGTACTTGAAGTCTTGGCTAGAGCAATAATCCAACCGAAGAAGATCAAGGAAATACAGCTTGAAAAGGAAAAAGTCAAAATATCTTTATTTGCAGATAATATGACAGTCTACTTAAGTGATCAAATAAATTCCATTAGAAAACTTCTACAGCTAATAAACACTTTCAGCAAAGTATCAAAATACAAAATTAATTCACCTAAATCAAGAGCCCACCTAATATATACAGGACAAACAGACTGAGAAAGAAATCAGGAAAACAACAGCCTTCACAATAGCCAAAAGCAATATGAAATATCTTGGGGGTAACTCTAACCAAGCAAATAAAAGACTTGCATGGTAAAATCAGGTCCTTTGCATATATATTATAGCTTCCAGTTTAGTTTTTTATGGGATTTCTGAGTGTACAAACTAGTGAGTCTCTGTTCCTTGTGCCTTCTCTTGGGCTCTTTTCAATGTTCATTTGTTTGTTCAATTCTGATGTGTTAGTTTTTATCTTACTACATTTTATCTTATGTTATTATCAACTCATAGAAGCCTGATTGCTTTCTAATGAGAGACAGAAAAGGGGTGGATCTAGATAGGAAGGGAGGTAGAAGCCAAGAGGAATAAAAGGAAGAAAAACCATAATCAAGACATATTGTGTGAGAAAATTATCTATTTTAAATAAAACAAAGGGGTTAAAATAGGGTTATGAAAATTGGAATGTTCAAACAGACTTGTGCAAGCAAGCTGTGTCTCCTGTACCTGCATATTTGATGGGAAGTAGTACATGCCAGCTAGGATCATGTTATCCTATGAGGTATTATCAAACCAAGGTTTTAGTAGAGTCCCATGGGAGGCTTTAGTTGGAAACATGAGGATAGGTGTAATGAAGATAAATGTTCACAGTCATCCTTCAATGGGCTTCTTGTATAATGGTTGCCTCTCTTGTATTTAACTGTATTATAGAAAGAGATATGTATCTAACTGGAAAATATTTACCTACCTAGGTTTATAACCTAAGTGTGTACCTATGCATGTCTACACAACTTTCAGATATAAAGTAAGCATTCTAAGTGTGAACCAGTGCAATATATGTGCTCTTGTGTATAGAGTAAATACTGTTATGCTTATAGAGAAAGGCTCTGCAAAACAGCCCCATGTGGGAACTACACTGTAGGGCTCTGTGTGGACATTAGTCACAAGAAGGGTTCTGGGTCCCTTCCATGCAGATGTGTCCAACCTTTTGAAACTGCAATCAGATTTGGTCATCTACAAAGTTAATGATTAGCTCATAATGAGATCAAAAGGTAGAATTAAATTTTTATAATGTTCTAAGTAAATTCTCAAGTGTGTTGGGATGCATTCATAGATACCCTTGATGACATGGGCAGATGAGCTGCAGATTGGACAAGCCTTAGAGAATTTCTACCATAAGGTAATTCAATCATCTACTGTTTTCAATCTAAACAAACCAACCAACAAATACTTAGAAGCCACTTACTGCAATAAATAATGTCATATCTTTCAGATGAGTATATGCATGCTCTGCAGCTGAGAATTGCTCAAAGAAGTTAGGGCAAAGAGAAGTTTATAAAAAACAATAGTAAAGAATGTTATAGCTAATACATTGAGAGAATAGTCTTTGGCCATGTTTGATTGACCTTTGTTGTACATAGAATAACCTAGAGTCATCTGAAAAAAACATCAGATTTGCCTGGGGGGCATTGTCTTAATGATTTACTGATGCAGACAGGCCCAGCCTCCTAAGCTTCTAGGTAGCTGAACAGTTAGACATTCTTGGATGTTATTACATCAATCAAGAATAAAGAAGCCTTGATCCCCTTTCTCATACCTCAGCCTGTGTGTCTCTTTTTCCATACTCTTTAAAGTATCCTGAATAGGAAGCTAACCAATGTAAGCTTTGGTCCCTGAAGGCCAAGGTATGATGCAGGAACTAACCATATGTAGGGAGGGCTTGTGTGGTGGGAATGTCTGTATGCAGTGTGATTCACGAAAATCATTTTGTGAATAAACAAACTGTTTTGGCCTGTGTGAAGCACCGTAGAAGTAGGTGGAGGAATCAGGAGAGACAGGTAGAAGGAGGGCAGAGTCAGACAGTCTCCATCCAGCCTCCAAAGAAGAAACATGTAGGACCCAGGTAAGCCTGGGACCATTGGGCCACATGGTGGGTAGATTAATGGAAATGGGTTAAATTAAGATGAAAGAGCTAGCAAGTAATGTGCCTAAGACATAGGCCAAACAGTATGAAATTAACATAAGCATCTGAGTCATCTTTGGGGGGTAAAAGTTGCCACAGGCAGGTCAGAACTTCTGGCCCGAATAGGGTCAGAAGTCATTTACAACAGACTTGTAGGACCCCAGTGTGTTCATAGTTTCTCAGAAGCACAGGTAAGAGAGTCTGGGACTTGGAAGTGGCATCTAATGTGAGCATAGCCTGACACTGTGAGATCTGACAGTGTTTTGGTGCCAGAGCTGACCTGAGTTAGAGACTGCACATCTAGTGTCTGATGCAGAACTGATCTTTTGCTTATTTTTTGAAGAAGACTCATACATTTTATAATCACAGAAGTGGTGTTATGAAAGAAATGTTCAAGAAACACTTTGAGGACATATTTTTCTATATGTCATCATAGTAGGAACTCCATGACTCCTTACCCATTGCCCCTCTCTTTTTAGCCCTCCCCAGGGTGACATTACACCACACTTGCTCCCACTTTGATCTGCTGCTGTGCTGACCATGCCTCAGTGGAGCTGCCTAGTGACAGGAGCAGGAGGATTTCTGGGCCAGAGGATCATTCGCACGTTGGCTCAGGAGAAAGAGCTGCAGGAGATCAGGGCCTTGTTCAGGTCCTTTACTCCAAAGCACAAGGAAGAATTATCCAGTAAGTGACCTACAGACTGGAGAGCACAAACCGGGTATGGGGAGGGATTCCTTGTCACCAAGTAAAAGACAGGTAGATCTGAAAAGAGGCCTAACAGGAATTGTCTAACCTCCTTGCTTTAACATCTCATTAAAGCAACATTGTTTTAAATCCTATCTTTCATAAATCTTCTTTTCAGGACAGAACAGGAATTATCATACAAAAATACATCCTAATCCAAAGTATCTTAGAGACCTCTTGTTGCCTTTGTGGTAGGCCCTCTCCACCTGTAGTCAAGATGGCGGTAAAGTCACATGACCTGCTTTCCCTCCAACCCTAGCAATGATGACTGCCAGTCTCTTGGCTGCACTTAGTTTATTAAGATGGTGGCAGACTGTGTGTTGTTTCCCAGAACAGCTCCAATTCAGAGTTATAAGTTTTAAGTTAACTGTTTGTTACATATTTTTAACCATACGTAGTTTCCCTAACTGTTTTTTCTTAAAAAATAAAGTAGACTAACATAAAACAACTTTAATATTATTTATACCAAAATGACTTATTAATCTCTGTAATTATATTAGACTCAGTGGCCAGAAATCCCAGAGGCAAATTCTGAGCCCAGATAGTTGCAATAGTAACAGCTGAGTCATCACCAAGACACAAGAAACATAGTAAATTTGGCATTTTTCTAAAAAACCTTTATTTATTTATTTGCCTTGGTGTTTTGCCTGGAACTGGGAACTGGAACTCCAGACAGGTGTGAGCTGCCATGTGGGTGCTGGGAATTGAACCCCGGTCCTCTGGAAGAACAGTCAGTGCTCTTAACCAATGAGCCATCTCTCCAGCCCCAAATTTGGCATATTTTTAAGCATACCCAGTTCCCTTAGCTGTTTTGTTTTAATATAGTAGTTTTAAAAGAAACACACACACACAAAGCAAACCTAATAAGAACAAAATAAATTCCATTTGTATACTAGTTTAAAACCAAAAACACATTTTAATATAATCCCATTTTTTCCTCAAAGAATTAGAAAAAAAATAATTTGATCATTTTTAAGCATGCAGTAATATTATCCTAGGAAAACAAAAAAAACCAATAACAAAACATACATTTAAACATACGACCTTTCTGAAGATCTTATATAACCTTGAAACATATATAAATGCATAATTGAAAATACAGGTCTAATGTACAGGTCCCTTGGACTTCCAGGACCTTCTGAAATCCCAAAGTCAGTAGAAAATCAAAAGTATTTCACTTTTAGTTTGTGAAATAAAATAAAGGTTAAAGTATTTGGTAAAAATTACAAAACAACACAAACAAAAATTAAAGACACAGGAGATGTGAGAATCTTGTTAGCCCACCTGTACGAAGACATGGAGGAGGAATAAGAGTTCCCCCTTAAGGTCAGACACAGGAACCTCTGGCTGTTTTATTCTTCCCAGTACTGAGGATTGCACAGAGTCCAAGGTTATTCAGGTGCCAGTATTCCTTGATATCTGTTCATTGTCTATAAGAATCAATACTGTTTGACCTCCTGTGCATCGGTCCAAAGGTCTCTTTGGCTGCTAGTGCTACCATAGGATGACAATCTCTAGAAGCAAGAAAGCAGTTCATCATGACTAGCTAGCTGGTTTAAGTTTCTGAAGTCTGAACCTGAATGGTTTAGTGTTGGTGTAGTTAAGAACAATTCAGCAAAAACTTTCCTGCTGATAATTAACTCAATCTCATGAGCACAATAAAAGCATACATAAGCCTTAAAGAACGAAGTACACTAAGTGTCAGACATGAGTACATCAAAACTGTCAAGTACACGTGATACCTTGCATAAAGATGGGTTCTATACATTGACTGAGAACAAAGCAACCTTATTATAAAGGCTCTAAAGGAGGGCTCAGCGATGGATTATGCAAAGGTCACCAGACTAGAATGTGCACCTGCCTCCGGCCTTCTGGTGAGACAATTCCTTGGAAGAAATGACTTGTGTGCTAGTATTCCAGGGTCCTCTACTGCTTATCTGCAGACACATGGACCTCTGTGCCCCCAAGGAGAAGTCCTGTGCCTTTCTGAAATCTGAAATTCTTCTGGAGCTTTTTCAAACCATTCACAACTACTCTAACATGGTTTCTTCATTTTGGATCTCATCTCTCTTTCCTAATTTGAGACCATCATTATCTTTAGAGAAACAAACAAATTAAAAAAAAAAAACAAGCAAACAAAAAACTACCCTCTGCCTGCCTTAACACATTTTCTATTTTATAGTTACTTATAAATCCTTATAAAATATGCCACACTTCCCTCCCAGACTTAGTTGTTTCAATTTGTTACATATAACAGAATGCCAAAATATATAAACCTTAAATTTCTGCCTCATGTTTTAGTATTTTAGGGTTAGGGTTTCTTCCTTAGAAAAAAACCTAGACACTGTCTCAAAACAAGCAAACAAATAAATAATCTAAAGAATCTCGGTAATGATTATGATTGATGTGACAAAACATTATGATAGAAAATAACTTGGAGAGCAAAGGGTTTATTTGGCTTAAGCTTCCACATCACTGTTCATCATCCAAAACAAGTCAGGACAGGAACTTGAACAGGGCAGAAACTTGAAGGCAGGAGCTATTGAGGAAGGCAGGGAGGGTGCTGCTCACTGGTTTACTCTCATGGTTTGATTAGCCTGCTTTCTTATAGAACACAGAGATGGCACCACACACAATGGGCTGGACCATCCCTCATTGATCACTAATGATAAAAATGCCCCACAGGCTTGCCTTCAGCCTCATTTTATGGGTACTTTTTTCTCAACTGAGGCTCCCTCCTCTCAGTAAGAGAAGAGAATCCTTCCCATGCCCTTTTAGGTCAGAAAGATCTTAAAGTTGGAAACTCCTTATTTTCATGCCCCCATGGGATCCCAAAACAAAGGACACTTTGTCTTCTGATTCTACAGACAAGGAGACAATACAGATGTTAACTGATGTCCCGAGATCCTGCAGCTAAAATAAGACAAAGAAAGATAGGGGCCCAGGTCTGGTGATAGCCTCTGTCCTTTTAAAGGCTTGGAGCACAGTAGCTTTCCTCTGGATCTCCTATTGCAGCTCATCAGCTCCATGATGTGGCCTTAAAGAACAATTGTCAAGTCCATGATGTCTTGGGCAAAGTGAGAGCTGTGGCACTCCAGATGTCCCCTCCTGGTCCTCAGGACTCCCCAAAGAACTTCATCCTGTCAGAGCAACTCTTTAGACCCAGTCTGTCTAACAGCAGTGGCAAAGGAAAGCAGAGGAGAAACTGTACAAAAGACACTCACATACCTGCCTCCTTCCCAAAAAATATTTCCCCTTCATTCTCCGAATCAAGGCCTTGGGGTCTCTTGACAGGGAAGGAGGGCCTAGAATAGACAGATTCAGCAGAAGTTGTAATCTGTCCAAAGAGGTATTTCTCCAGCTCTGGATTTCTACTTCTGCCATGCATCTTTGGTGTTTGTTGCAAATTTAGTTGAACTGATTGTCTCAAAAGAATTGATTCCAAATGAGTCTTGCTTTAAGAATGCATAAAGAAGTGAGCATGAATTGGATGGAGACAGAGGGACAATATAGCCCTCACTAGAAAGGTGTGTGTCCTTCTGTGCTTTCCCCAACCTACAGCAGGGACAGAGACACTAGAATCCCAACTTCATGAGATGGCTGGGAAAGGAGATAGTAAACTGGGAAAATCATGTGCAAATTATGAAGCTCAAGGCAGTGTGGGGTATTGATACAGGCTGCATGTGACACACATTCAATTTGGTGAACGAATCTGGGTAATATTGTGATTGTTACAATCATCCTATAAATTTGAGAGGAACCTGAACATATTCATTGCCCTAGGATATAGTATGGTCCCTTGGAGGTGGCCTCATTTACACTGTATGTATCTGATAAGAAATACTCACCCATCATTGGAGCCTGATCTAGGTTCTCTGGAAGTTTCCTCTTCTAATTAAGCTAATGCTTCATTTGTATTCAGCCCAGACCCAGAAAATGTCAAGACCTATTGGGGCAGGGCTGACTTGGACATCTTTGTGTCTCCCTCTTCTGGGCCATCCTCACTGGAACTCTGGAGGTCACAATCTGGTTAGTCCAGGTTACTCTTATGTCTTCATACCTGTACATCTGCAACCTGAGAGTGTTGTTACAGCTTCCCAAGGCAGGACTCTGCCTCTGTTTCTCCTTCAGTCCAAATCCACAAGTGATTCCCCAGTCTCTATCAACTAAGTCCCAAGTCTCCCTGTTTACGTGTGAATCCACCACCTCTCTGGTCCCTTCAATGGCTCTATGAACTACATAACTGTTGTTATGTGCAAAGCACAAATGTCATCTTACTGCTCGGATTCATTTTCTCCAAAGGGATGGAGGTGGAAACAGATGCTTCCTCCTTCCCTAAAAAGGCAACATTCTCACTGTTGTGCATGTAATGTCCCTTCCTTCAGCAGAAAGGCCTCCTTCCCAGGATTTCCTCACTCTGAACACCCTGGGTAACTGTTACTGTGTCAGGAAATTCCCATTCCATGCAGAAAGTTTCTACAAGACCTGCTTTGTGTTCCTCAGAGCTGAAGACAAAAGCCAAGGTGACTGTGTTGAAGGGAGACATTCTGGATGCCCAGTGCCTGAGGAGAGCCTGCCAGGGCATCTCTGTTGTCATCCATACCGCTGCTGCCATTGACATACTTGGTTTCATTCCCAGACAGACCATCATAGATATCAATCTGAAAGGTATAGTACCTCGGGAGGATATGGATTGAGTGAGAAAATGTGAATGGCCAAACAGCATAAGGACAGGAAGGGAAGAGCCAATCTGGAACACCTGCTGTTCTCTGGGTCTGTCAGGTGCCTCTGCTTGCCAGTCCATCTAGCAGAACTGGGGCTGTTGTCCTTGGTGTTTAGAAAAAGAAACCAGGCTGAGAGAGGAGGGAACAGTGACCCCAAAGGGGGTCGGTCAGAAGGAGAGAAAAGACATAAAGCCACACTTGTGACACACCAACTGCCTGGGAAGTTCTCTCTGTTCCTCCATGCCAAAGTGAGTGAACTATAAATGCTTGATGTCCATCCACCCACTGCCTCTCTGGACCAGACCCTGACCTTTCCTCTGTAAAAAACCATAGAAGCTGGTCCACGTGGGTCTGCCAGGAAGAATGATCTAGCACTTGTTTCCTTAACAGTAATGGTTTTCCATTTCCCACAACTCCTTCTCTTCAGATCAGCATCAGTCTATTCTTGAAGACTGGTCCTGGCCAGGACACAGAGTCTCCTCCTCAAATCCTCATCCCTGAATATGTCTCTGAAAGTAGATTTTCAATAAAGTACTTTACCGTATAACAGAATCACACTGACCTCCCACCCCGTCAGTCTTCTTGGTGCCACTGTGCTCCAAGGTCCTGTCTGGCTTGTATCTTCCAAATGACTTCCAAATTAGGTAACTCAGGCTCGTTTTCCAAACCAACTAACTATTTGGGCCTGGCCATTATCAACTCAAAAGGACCCCTTTTAGTGCTGCATACTACTTCCCTCATGCCCTGCCCTGCAGGTTAGTGCTGTGAATACTCAGATTCTCAGTTCTGTATTATTATTATTATTATTATTATTATTATTATTATTATTTGCTAAATGAGAAAAAATACCAGCCTATAATGTCAAATGATGAGTATATACTGCATCCACAGATGTAGTGTAATCCTGGAATTCAGGAGGCTGAGTCAGGAAGATCATACCTTAGAGCCCAGTCTGGACCACATAGTAATAAGACTCAATCTGAAAAGTAGAATATTTTAAAATAAAATAAAAATATATATTGCCTTTATACTATACTTGAGTGGGCATGTTGTAAATTCTGAACTACTTCTGAGAATATGGTATCTTGAATTTTTTTAATTAAAAACTGGCCCTCCTTTAATGAAATAAAAATAAGCATTTACTTTTATTTGGAGAAGAAGCCTTTTTGAGTTTTTGTTGTTTCTGGGGATCAAATTTTGCACACAAGGCAAAGGCTCAATCACTGAGCAACATCCTCAAACTAAATGAGAATTTATTGATGTCAGTTCTTTAGAAAACATAAAGGAATAATTTCCCAGAATAAAAATCCAAGGAAGTACTTTCCAGAATAAAAATGCTGGTTTTAATGCTTGTCAGCTTGGTACATAGTAGTCACCTGAAAAGAGGGAACTTCAAATAAGGGATTACTTCATCAGATTGGCCTGTGTTTATGTCTGTGGGGTTTTTGATTTGCTTTGTTTTTTGATTAATGATTGATGTGGAAGCACCCAGAATACTGTGGGCTATGTCACCCCTAGGCAGGTGGTCTTGTGTTATATAAGTAAGCAAGCAGAGCACATGGGAAGCAAAGTAGCAAATGGCATTCCTCTATAGTTTCTGACTTTGTTCCTGGGGTGATACATAAGCTGTATATACCCTGTCCTTCCCAGGTTGCTTTGGTCATGGTGTTTATCACAACAGAAAGCAGAGTAGAGCAGTGGCTCAGTGGAAGGGGCCTTGCCTACCATGTGGAAGAGCCTAGGTTTGATCCCTAGCACTGAAAAGAAAAATTATTATAAGCAAACACCCACAGAGAGAGAAAGACAGACAGACAGAGAGAGAGAGAGAGAGAGAGAGAGAGAGAGAGAGAGAGAGAGAATGCTCTATAAACTCAGAAACCTTGAAATCTCTGTTTTCCAGAATCTAAATGTCCCCTCTTTAATCTGGGGGTTATTCTGTGGCTATAGAACGGCACTTTGAGTCACGATAAGGTAAGAATGTATTTAGACCTGTAGTAGTACTTGCATTGGAGTTGAAGTGGACATGAAGCTGGCTCCATGGCCACTATGGACCCTTTGACTTATTTCCTAACAGTAATGTGAGCTTCCTATAAGCAGGTACTCAGCTCCTCTTGGATGCTTGTGTGGAAGCCAGTGTGCCAGCCTTCATCTACAGCAGCTCAACGAGTGTGGCTGGACCAAACTCCCACAAGGAGATCATCCAGAATGGCTGCGAGGAAGATAATCATGAAACCAAATGGCTTAATCCATACCCATACAGCAAAAAGATGGCTGAGAAGGCAGTGCTGGCAGCCAATGGGTGCACCCTGAAAGATGGTGGCACTTTGCATACCTGTGCCTTAAGGCTCCCATTTATCTATGGGGAAGAAAGCCAACATTTTTCAAATATAGTAAATAGAGCATTCAAGAACAATGGCATATTTACCAAATTTAGTGCATATTCTGTGGTCAACACAGTTTATGTGACTAATGCAGCCTGGGCACACATTCTGGCTGCCAGAGGCCTACAAGACCCCAAGAAGTCACCAACCATCCAAGGACAGTTCTACTACATCTCAGATGACACCCCTCACCAAAGCTATGATGATTTAAATTACAACCTGAGCAAGGACTGGGGCCTCCACCTTGATTCCCGTCGGGGCCTTCCTCTGCCCCTGCTATACTGGCTGGCCTTCCTGCTGGAAACTGTGAGCTTCCTGTTGCATCCAATCTACAGCTACAGGCCTCCCTTTAACCGCTATTTGGTCACACTGTCAAATAGTGTGTTCACCTTCTCCTACACAAAAGCGCAGAGAGATCTGGGCTACAAGCCACCTGTCAGCTGGGAAGAAGCAAGACAGAGAACGTCAGAGTGGATCGGGTCACTACTAGAGCAGCACAGGGGGACACTGGGCACAAAGACTCAGTGATGTGAGTGACAGGAACATGCCCTGGGTAATGGCAGGTCCTCCAGAAAGGGTCTAAGTAAGACACAACCCAAGTCTTCCACTTCCCTTTGACACACTGGCCAACTTGATTCAGGCCACTAGAAGCCTTATCATCCACAAACTTTCTGCCCTAAACACTTGCCCAGCGACCCACAGACTGTGCCTCAGCTGCTGTGACCAAAGGCTCAGCTACTGGTGCCCAGCCATCCAGACCCTCTTGCAACTTTGAATTTAATCAGTGCTTCCATTTCCCCTCTCAAAGTCCCAAAGTATTTCTTGTTGGAGAAAATGTCCATTGCTTCATGAAGCTCAAAGAAAAGAACAATAAAAAGTTTGAATGCCTAGTCTGGAAAAGGTTGGTTTGGTCGATCTGGTTTCCAGCTTTTCTTCCTGGATCCAGTTAAGCCTACAGTCAGAACAGAGATAGAATCTCACCCCTACACAGGTGGACATGAGCATGGACTAGATGACTGCCTCAGAGTGCCCTAGCTCAGCATCACCAGGTCGAAGACAGCACCTTGCTCTTGGTCTTAAGAAACTCAAACCCTGGTCCTCCCACTGAGTGGTAGAGTTCTCCCTGGTTGTCAACAGGGTCCCACCCAGCATCAAAACTTCTTTCTCATCCACATTAATGAATGTTTATAGGAAGCTATTGGTTAGGACTGAGCTCCTGTATTAGGAATAGGAGACAAATCCATGCTGAAGTTCCACACAGCAAACCAAACATCAGAGTGTTTTCCCAATCATGTCACTATCAGGAGAGAGAAACCAGCACCATCTTCACACAGGCCGTTTATAGCCCAGGAAGACCACTTAGTTCCACTCTTATAAAGGGGTCAGCTGGCAGTTGCTTCCTGACCTTTCTCATCTAGTTCTGCTTCCTTTGTCCCTGCCAAGCCAAGAGACCCTTCAGCGCAGCTCACTGGACAGTGTTCTATGGTATAAAAGGAAGAGTCCTCGTTTCTTAAAATAAAAGTAAATTCCAACCCATCCACAATGGGTGGTATGCCTATGTTTGGGACTCCTGCATCCATAAATCCTTTGAGTGAGACAGACACTAAGGACATAGCTTCAACATTCTCTTTATGAAACAGAGGGAAAAGTATTCAGGCACCATGTGCAGCGACATGAGGAAGAGATCCCACTGGGCCTCCAGGCGGTGGGCAGCTGCACACTGGAGCACATACACCCCAGGCATCTTGCACAGGGTCAATGTCCATCAGCCCTGGGTAGACTCAGCACCTTCCACGAGCCTGTTCCATTAGTTCTGAAGGAAATGATATTGATGGGGAAGGAGAAAGGATCTTGAATCTTCTCTTCAGCCTACAGAAATCCCTCATTGAATCCACTGGACCATTTTCTTAGGGAAAGCAGTCTCCCAAAGTCTAACAAGAGTGAGTGGGAGGAAAAGAGAGTGGACTGGTTTGTGTATCTAGCCTGATAACAAAGACCACCTTACCCTAGTCAATCTGGACAGAGTTGCTGGTAGCAGTTAGAGCTCCCACACACAGGACCATGTAGTACCTGCACACCACCACAAGGAGGCAGTGAAGGAACAGAAAGAATGGCAGCTGCCCCAGTCTGTGAGCCTCCTTGCCTTTTCCTCTGGATTCAGCAGTCTGTGGTCATAGACTAAGGGAAGCACAAGGAAGTTCATGCTTTTACATGGGTTTATATGTGATATAAAAGTGATTGAAGAGAAATGGAGTTGTTCAGGAGGTGCCCAAGAGGTCTAGACAGGAAGGAAGGAGCACAGTGTTCTGAGAAAGGTCAAGTGATAAGGAAGGTCGGTTTCTTGCAGGATGAGGGAAGAAGGTACTGTCTGTCATCTTTAGCAGTGAATCATGACAGCAGGGGACAGGCCCCAGGCCCCACTCAATACTCTGTGGAGAGCAGTAAGTATGTAGCTTCAGCTTCCTGGAAGGCTCTTGGGGCAGAAGGATTAGAAAGGATGAGGGGCACCCTGAGAATGGATCAGCAAAATGTGACTAGCAAAGTGGAGTTCAGGTCTAGTAAGGCAAGCCTGGGGCTGAGTGGACAAAATACCAGGGAGGATTAAGTGTCCTCACTGCAGACCCATGGGCATATTTGTCCCAGACAGGAATTTGATATCACATACAGAGGGGATAGCAGTCCCCTCTGCTGGTTAGTTTTAAGTATCCTTGACATGACCTAGAATCCCCTGGGAAGGCTGTCTTTACAAGGAATCATGTAGAACAGGTTGGCCCATGTGCATGGCTGTTCTGAACAAGGTGGGAAGATGTGAGAGAGAAGAGAGTGCAGGGAGCAGAAGCAGCAAGGAGGCTGCGTGGATGCATATGCACCTCTCTGCTCCTGACTGTGTGTGATGTGACCACCCTCTGAAACCCCTGCCTTGATTTCCCCCAAATGATGGGCTGTCGCCTGAGATAGTACAGCAATTATACTCTTTCTCCCTTATGCCGCTTCTAACCAGGGAATTTGTCACAGCGACAGAAATAAAGCCAGAAGCCAGGCCTTCAGTCTCTTCTGCTCAAGCTCCAAACCCTGCACGCCTTCTCTTCTTGCTAGCAGCCTCGCTCTGCTGCAGGTATCAGCAGCCTTGCCCCATCCCTCATTAAGTCTAACTGCCTGGACAGTCATTCATTATATCCTTATCTGATCGCTAGATCACTCTGTCCAATGGTTCATCAATATGCTGAACCATGAAGCTGCCCACACACACGATGCTCCCATATGGCCATGCTGGGACACAGTATTCCCTCTATTTAGAAGGTACCCAGCTGATCCGACTTACTCACCAGCTAGGACTTCTCTTTCTGCTGCCTATCACATGCATGTCTAATTATATTGTCCTTATTAATTCATATATTCCCCCTCCTCTGCATAGCCACATTCTGAGGGTAAACCCATAATATATGCGAGGTGTGTGTCCCCCCTAAATCATGTGTGCCACCCATGCTTGGCACAAAAGGGCACATAAGAAGAAAAGAGGGGAGAGGGAAGGGAGAAGAAGGAAGTGAAGGGGGAGGGAAGAGAGGGGTGAGGGAAGAGAAAGGAAGGGAAAAGGGAAACGGGGCGGGGGGAGAACACGTAGATGGGGACAGAGACAGAACAGGGAGCAACGGAGGGGAACTGAGGGCAGGTGAAGGCAGAGGGAAGCAGAACCTTTTAGACGACAAAAGTGACTTCACCATTTCAGTGACCTTTAACAACAAGTCATCACTACGGGAACCAGGGAGCAGTAGGCACACAGGATGAAGAAGTAACCATTCACATTACCTGTAAAGAAGTAGGGGTCATGATACAAGGCGGGAAGAGGGAAGGAGGTAGACAGGCCTGAGAAGAAAACAGAGAAAACTTCCATGAAGGCAAATACCAGCTACAAAGATTGTAACAAGATGGAAATCCAATAAAGTTCCAAAATAATGTCTGCGGCATTGCTATATTATTTAAAGAAAAAATGAAGTCTGATTTTAAAAGTTGACAAATCTTAAAACCCTCTTCAACCCACAGACACCTTCAGGGGAGTAAGAGTCAACCCCTCTGGAGAGAAATACTCCACACGACAGACACTGATGTTGGGAGGAAGCTCCCTCACCCTGAGGAGTCAGGGTCTCTCACTGTAGCCCTGGCTATCCTGGAATTCACTATGTAGAGCAAGCTGGCCTCGAACTCACAGAGATCCACTGGTCTCTGCCCACCCCCACCCAGTGCTGGGATTAAAGGTGTGTGCCACCACGCCTGGAAGTTCTCTCTGACAGCCAAAATCTCTGAGTCTGGGACAGAGACGGTTTTCTGAGGCCTGCAGAGAAGAGGAAAGGGGAGGTCAATGCAGAGCAGGGGATTCTAGACTGCTGTAGATTCGGTCATGAACCTGTTCTGCAGTCCTAAACCTCCCTGTCAGTGATAGGCTTAGCGGATCCTCAGCTGGTGATACAAGGACCCCCACCAGTGAACCCAGTCCGCCAGCATGGTTGGAGGAGGTCTGTGGGAGGGAGCTTAAGCAGCTCTGGCCTGATGGCATCCTGGCATGAACACTGGCCATGAATGCAGGAGAATACTTGAGAACCTCTAAAGTGACTTGCTTTTGTACTTGCCAGATGTCTATATGCTGTAAATAAAAGATTGTTTTGCCCAAGGCAGATACCGTTAAATAAATAAATAAGCGAAAAATCAAGAGGGAAAAATTAAGACAAAGACAATCCAGCCACTAAAAAAATCAGCATAAAACAAACTAGATAAGCCACGGGTGACATGGCAAAACAGATTCATAAAAATAAATTATGGGGGCTGGAGAGATGGCTGATTGGTTAAGAGCACTGACTGCTCTTCCAGGGGACTGGGGTTCAATTTCCAGCACCCACATGGCAGCTCACAACTGTCTGTAGTTCCAGTTCCCAGTTCCAGACAAACACTAAGGCAAATAAATAGATAAATAAATAGTTTTTAAAAATAAAATAAATTAAGATTAAAAAACCTAACTAACAATATGCCTAAGACATAAGCCAAACAACATAAAATTAATATAAACATCTGAGTCATTTTGGGGGGACTGAGCAGCTGTGGGCCGGTCTAGACCTCTGGCCCGACAAGGCCAGAAACCTCATGTTGCATCATTGTGCAGTTATTAGAAAACTGCTAACTGTCTGGGACACTAGCCTGGTTTGCAGGACCCTATGCTTGGCTTAAGGGTCTATACAGGACCCCAAACTTAAACTTCACATTTTGTGGCCAAAATGCATCACCAGTATTGACTGGGATCATCTTTTTTCCAGCCTGGCACAATGGACTCTTTCAGGTCCCTATTTATCAGAGAGGACACTGAGGCTTTTGGGGTGAAGGAACAGGCCGGCCTAAGTCTACTGAGGAGTAGTGGTTTAATGAAAATGCCTCCCTCACATAAGCTCATAAGGAGTGGCACTATTAGGAGGTGTGGCCTTGTTGGAGGAAGTGTGTCACTGGGAGTGGCCTTTGAGATCTCAGATGCTCAAGCCAGGCCTGGTGTCTGTCTCTCTTCCTGCTGCCTGCTGATCCAGATGTGGAACTCTCAGCTTCTTTCCAGCACCACGTCTGCCTGCATGCCACCATGCTTCCCACTAACCTTCTGAACTGTAAGCCAGCCCCATTAAATGATTTCCTTTATAAGAGTTGCTGTGGTCATGGTGCTCTTCACTAAGATACCAACCTATCAGCAGCAGAGTTGGGATGAACCCCAATGTCTCTACTTGGCTAAATAAAAGGCTATTGTGGCTGCAGATAAAAGGAGAAGTGTATGGACCAGTGTGACCACAAGGCTAGGAATACACACATTTGAGGGATGGAGTGAAGCCTGAAGTTGGGAGAATACTTTATATTATCTGCCTTTTACCAATATTGGAACATGCTCCAGACACGCCATACCTCCACCAGGGCTGTTGCTGAACACATCCCATTGCACTACCCACCTGTCCTATGTCACACACACCCAGACCTGCTTTGAGGTTCCCTTCAACCAAAAGCATTTCTCTGCCAGGCACCTGTCACAGGGCAGTGTGGTTACTTATTGTCTCTCAACTCAGGGATGGCATTTGCAATGACAATCCATACTCAGTTATTTGTCATACTTATCCCAAAATAAGGTTGAAGGAAGAAAAGAGAACTGAGGGTCAGGATGAAGAGAGTATTGGGAAATGGTCCAGTAGCTATCTGTTGTAGCTCTCCACAGTGGACTTTGACCTACAACGCTGACTTTACCAGGTCTCAGCTAAGAAGAGAGTAGGTGAGGCATTGCTTCCTGGAGGTCTCAAAGGCACTTGGCAACTGAGAGATGGTTTTCATGCCTCCTACAAAATGGTGAGGCTTGGTTGTCTGTTAATCCCTGAATCTGTAGGTTGGTGTGCTGCATGAAAGCAAAGCAACATGGGAACACAGTTTCCAACTTCTCCACCCCATTGGTATATGCACCTATTAGTATAAAGCATCATACTCCTCCAAGGACTGGGAAGGGTCTGGGGCAAGAAGGAGCTCTGGAAAGCCAAACCATGCAGCCTCCTGATGGCAGTTCACATCAGCAGGTCATTAGTTCTGGTGTTTCCTGGATGAGGCTGAAGCCCTTTGACAGTCACTAGACTGTTACAGAGGAAAAAGCCAATAATGATGGTGTCTGCTGATCAACAGGCTCTTAGAAAGGCCTGAGACTTGCTCCAGACATCTACTACTGATGGCAAAAATCTACCCTGTTCACCCTCAATTAATTGATATCTAGATTTAGATAATGAAGTCACAAAAACCTCTCCAAGTTTAGTTAAGGCATATCTATCCTCAATTCATCAAACTTGAGAATTCCAAGGTGTGCAGACAAAGTAACTCTGCCCCATCAATACTGGGCAACTCTAAACTCATCCCAGAAAGCAACAAACCAATTTTTGTTTGTTTTTCAGTCTTCAAATTGTCATTGAGGCTGGCCTAAAATTCATGACACTCCAGTACCAGTCTCCTGACTGGTGGGATCACAAGTATAGGCTGCCAAAACTCGCTGGACCTGCTGCCCTTCATGAAGAGGCTTACCTGTGGGTTGGAGATGTAGTTCAATTGATAGTGCCTGTGTAGCCTACATGAAACCCTGGGTTCAAGCACCAGCAATGCATAAAACCAGATGTGATAGTATGCAGCTATAACCCCAGCACTTGGGAGCTAGAAGCCGGAAGGTTCAGAAGTGCAGAGCTTCTCTATCCTTTACTAGGCTCAGCCATGCTAAAGCTCTGGTTCAGACTACAAGCCAAGTCAGGCTTGGTGAGAAAAACAGCTCTTTTCTCCTCTTTGCCTTCCTATGACCCTATTGAGTAGGGAAAGGGCTCTTAAGTCAACTAAACAAGTAGGTCACAGAGAACGCTAAAAAAAAAAAAAAAAAAAGGTAATAAATTTTCATAATTTTTTTTCTGCCTTTAAGATATTTTCCCTAGGAGCTGCTAAGTCAGTGTTTTCATGTGGCTAGGCCCAGACTAGATAAAGCAGTAGTTCTCAACCTTCCCAAGGCTACACCCTTTAATACAAGCTATGGTGAACTCCAACCAGAAAATTATTTTCATCACCACTTTGTGACTGTAATTTTGCTACTGCAAGAAATCACAAATATCTATATTTTTCAATTTTTTAGGCAACTCTGTGAAAGGGTCATTAAAACCCCAGGGGGGTCATGAACCACATACTGAGAACTACTGAGCTAAGACATTTTAGTAAAAGTTCAGTCAAGCTGGTGAGGTCCCTTGGGTATTATCAGTAATCATTAATTCAAATTATTGAGAACCAGGGCAAAAGAAATTTTGTTATAAGATTCAGAAATACATAGTCTCATCTCTTCCCTTCTAAATTGTAGTGGGAAACCAGAAGCTACCCAGGTAAGCTCTCATTACGTCAAAGTATTGGAGCTGGGCAGGGCATGGTCAACTGGAAAGAGCACCGGAAGTAAAGCCCCCACACCCAAAGAGAGAGCCCGGAAGAGGGAGGAGCCCGGCCCCTTGCTTCTGGACCTGTGGCGTGGTTAGGAAGGACCTCTTGGTTGGGATCGCTCCTACACGCTGCTTCTCCACCTTTTCTGTAACTGACTTTTGGATAATAAACATTAATATAGATCTCGTGGCAGGTTAATTATCATAACACTAAATAACTATTTTTTTCTTGAACCTTCTATCAAACTGCCACCACCACCCTCCCCACATTGAGGAGAGTGAAAATGGTTCTTTGGGAATGGAGAGCAGAAATAAACAACATGAAAACATTCCCCCATTATTCCAAAAGGCAGCTAGCCTCTGCGCTGCCCTGAGTTACTGCCGAGTATGCAAACCATTTGAACATCAGCCATTAACTACCTCCAAAATGAGCTATGATCCACCCAATGTTCTAGTGCAGGACTCAGCAACTTCAACAATTGTTATAAGTGTAAACTCATGCCCTTTGGAGACCAGAAGATCATGAGTGAATTCCAGACATCCAACACTGAGGTATTTATATTGGTGAATTTGGGGTTTGCCTTGATCTCATTCAAACTGTGCCCTGGTTCTTCTCTTTGGAATAAGAAAGTACAGGCTTTATCTTTTATTCTACAGGAGCCACAGTTGAGAGGTTTTGGACATTTTCAAGAGCTGGAGGTTTCAAAGAGTTTGAATATTTTTAAAATGGTAGGACTTTTAAAGTGACACTGTTTTATATTACGACAGTAGCAAGGCCTTGGTGACAAACGAGGGGAACACCGGTTTAATAGTGGTGAATTTGTGTCAAGAATAAGGCGTCAATTGTGCTGGTTCGGTTGTTTCAAGTTGACACAAGAAAGACATCTGGGAAGAGGAAAACTTGCCTGAAAAAAATGCCTCAGAGGGCAAGCCTGAGATGTATTTTCTTAATAACGATTGATGGTGACAGGGGGCAACCCGCAGTGGTTGGTGCCACCCTACTCGGGTAGGTGGCACTGAGCTAAAAAGCAGTTTAGAAGAAGCAGAGCAAGCAAGAGGGGGGAACCAGTAAGCAATGTTCCTCCAAGGCCTCTGCTTCCGCTCCCACCTGACCTCCTTTCACGATGGACTGTGATTGGAAGAAGTCATATAAACCCTTGCCTCCCCATGTTGTCCTGGATCAAGGAGGCCATAGAAAGCAAACTGGGACGTGTGTACATACATACAGATACAGATTAAAGGGAAACTGTTCTGAATCAGTGTCTTACTAGATCAGGCTGACCTCACCCTAGCATTGACTGTGTAGCAGCCTCTTGTATACCCACCAGACTGTGCTTTTAAGGGTATGATAGCAAATAGTGTAGGACTGTGGCCCAGGTGGTTTCTGTCACAATTACTCAGCTTTGCAGGAAAGTCTCCGTAGACAGTTTGTTTGTAAGCATGACAGTGTGAGTATGACAGCATTCCAATAAAATTTCATTACAAAGAGTCATATGTGAGACATATTAATAAAGAAGAGTGATAAAAGACCAATAGAAATTTAATAACAAATATCCCATATTCATTGCTGAACACCAGGATACTGTCCCAGGGACCATCATTAAATAAAACAACCTGAAAACAAGGCAATTCTCAGTACACAAGCACACTCACACAGAACCTGTTACTCTTAGGATCATTAAATTACTACTTTAACAAACATGTAAAACAGCACTACAATGAAAAGTGTGTACAAACTTGTGAAAGGACGTTCAGATTGTCTACAAACATAGCCTTTAAAAATTTTTACTTTTCACATATATACAGCCTCTAGACTGTATGGAGACCACGTGGCTCAAATGAGCTAACTGTGCATCTTCTCCTTCAGAACTAAGTCATTTAAGCCCATAAACTGTGCCGAGCTCTGCTTAATGAAAGAAGGCAGCAAAGGAAGCCGGATTTCCACCAAACTCCCCAGGAATAAAGAGTACAAAGGCCTCCAACATCGGTAATGAGTTGGAAGGAGGGAATCTTTAACATTTCAAACATGAAGCACAGTCACCAGGTTATCCTGAAGAAACACTATTATTCTAAGACAGAATAACCACCTGGGAGGGTGGAATTTCATCGAATTCGGGCATGCTCCCTGAAGAAAAGAAATGGACTCACATTTTAAATACCCCCAGCTTCTCCTGATAGGGTTTGTTCAGCAAAGGTATAAACAGTTGCTGATTCTACTACTGGCAATAGAAAGAACAGGAGTCCAAAGATTTCTACTGCCATGACTTCACACGGGGCTGAATATCCACTCCCCACTGAACCCACTCTCTAAAGCTGCTGATAAGTGACATGTGTGATAACGGCTACACTGTGTGTCATGGTGATGACAAAGGGGGGAAAAAGTAGCTAAAATATATATGAAGAATCAAACACTAGATGAGATTTCATTGGCGCACACACTGGAAAGAACTTAAAACAACCAGAAGAGGTAGATGTGTATTAAAATAATGATCATAATAAGCCTGACATAGTGGCACATGCCTGTAATCCCAGCACTTGTGGGCAGGGGCAGGCAGATTTCTGAGTCCAAGGCCAGCCTGGTCTACATTGTGAGTTCCAGGACAGCCAGGGCTATGTAGAGAGACCCTGTCTCAAAAGAAAAGATAAACTAAAGATTACATACAAACTGGCTGTATTGAGTAGGTCTCATACACTTGGCATTCAGACCACAAGAGTCAGAATAAATAATGGGCACAGACACTGTATGTATAACCCTTCACTGAAAGAAAACCAGAAGAGAATTACAGAGTTTTACAAAACTGTTCCTCGTGTGAGTGTCTGTTTCTATCTGTGAACAACAATAAACAGATTTAATGGGCAAGATCAGCAGGAAATATACAAGCCCGGATGTTCTCCAGATTTTTTTAAGTGTTCTTAGAAGAACAGAAACATGCTTTCCTACGGACCCCAGAGATCATCCACTAAAATACACAATGATCAAGTATAAATTACGAGCACTCACAGAAACTTCACTAAAACTGTAAAAAAACAATCATATAGTTTTCCCCCTTTAGCTGTGTTGTCCAACAATTTGAGACCCTCATAAACAGTCTAGGGTATAAGCTTCAGTGAAGAAAACTCCACTGCCAGCCATGACCATAACTTCTACAAGCTAATGGGGGAAGGGGAATTTCAGTGTAATCAAAATCTATACAAAGTCATTTGACTACAGCTCCCAACTAGAAATAGAACATAGGGAAGACACTGTAATCAGGTGACAAAGGCCAGCTTTGTCAATAAGGACATCTTTAGTCCTCCTAGGCTTTATGTCTTCCAGCAAGCACAACAATGCTCAGTCTTCTTACTGTATTATATAAATCTGAGAACTTAACTCATCCTAGCAACCAAACTGGAGAACATAAAATGTCAGGCTGCGCCATCCATGGTTCTCAGTCCAAGAGGCTTGCCACATTCCTACCCCAGACCTTCCCCAAGACATTGTTTGTAACACTGATTTACCTCATGAGCATGTGAGAAACACAAGCAATCATTAGAAAGCATAGAACACTTCGTAAATACAAAAGTGCTGTTTGGGCATCTGTGTAAGTAGGAAACATTCATTGTTTGTGCTATTTGGCAATTTTGCATTCCCACCTCTCCCTGTGTGCACCCTCAATGTGTAAATCCATGCCTCTCAGATGTGAAGGGAAAGGAGAAACCTGTCTGGACTAGATCCATCATTAATTTGTGCAGACATTAGGGTTCATGGGGTCAGGGCACGAATATGTAAATGAAGGCACCCTATTCTGTGAGCTCAGCTTTCCTGCATTTTCCACACAAAGCCAGCAATACTGAGCTGGGGGACTTTTGTGAATAGCTCTCTCAGGCAGCTGTTGATGGTCTTCAGTTCTCCTGACACCACACTTAAGAGAGGCCAAGCCCTGACTTACACAGACAGGCTCAGGCTCATCCATCCACCTAGGCAACCATGACTGAACATTAACAACCCAGTGCAAGATCTCCTAAGAAATCTGGGAACCAGTTGTTAGTGGATTTCTAAACTCGAGGTTGCCTCTTGACTTAACTTCAGTTTTGGGGTGTTTTTATTTTGGTATTTTTTTTCCCTGCTCAATTGGCCCTGGATGCCTCAAACTAGCAACTATCTGCGGCTCACAGGAAGGAAAGTGGATACTAAGCACCCTCTTCTATAGGGCTGAGAAGGGTCTGACTAGAGCTGATGTGAAGGGTGTTACAGGCTTATTCTTACCCACATTTTATTGTACCCCAATATAACTCTAAGCTAACCACCTCCCACAAACACAACAGCCTAAGCCTCTGTAACCAGTCCCAAATCCTCTTCCTCGAGTATGTTCATCCAAGCTCCGCACTTCTTGCAGTGTGTATCGAAGTAAGCCACCAACTCAAGCACATCTCTTAAAAGTTACTTCGATGGAGGAGGTAGGCACCTCAAAATAACTCTCATTAACCGTCCCCGGGGGAGGGGCAACATCAAAAGGCTCCCCCACACACTCTCAGGCTGTCCTTCCCCCACATCTACAGGGTCAGGAACCAAGAGGTCCGGTCGACTCCCAGAGCAACCTCGTTGGGACCCCGCCCTAGCACAGATGCAATTTCTGGTGCTGAGCAAGATGCGTCTTGTATCGGAAGCCCTTGCCACAGCCCGTGCACTTGTGAGGCTTGTTGCCGGTGTGGATGCGGCGATGGCGGATGAGGTGGGAGCTCTGGATGAAGCTCTTGCCGCACTCGATGCACGTGTAGGGCTTCTCGCCCGTGTGCGTGCGCTGGTGCTGCGTGAGCGTGGAGAAGTCGCTGAAGCGCTTCTCGCACTGGCTGCAGCGGAAGGGCTTCTCGCCCGTGTGCACACGCAGGTGATTAACGAGGTGCGAGTTGCGGCCGAAGCCCTTGCCACACTCGCGACACACGTAGGGCCGCTCGCCCGAGTGCGTGCGCTTGTGCGTGAAGAGGTGCGAGCTCACGCTGAAGGTCTCGCCGCACTCGGAGCACATGTAGGGCTTCTCGCCCGTGTGCACGCGCTGGTGCTTCACCAGGTCCGAGCGCCAGCTGAAGCGCTTGCCGCACTCGCTGCAGCCGTGCGGCTTCTCGCCCGTGTGGATGCGCTGGTGGTTAGCCAGATGCGAGCGGCGCACGAAACCCTTTCCGCACTCCCCGCACGCGAAGGGTCGCAGAGCCGCCGAGCCCGCGCCGCTGGCCGCCGCGTGCGCGCGCCGGTGGCTGAGCAAATGCGAGCTGAGGCTGAAAGCCTCGCCGCACTCCGGGCATGGGTAGGGCTTCTCGCCCGTGTGTAGGCGCCGGTGCTTGAGCAGATCGGCGCGCCAGCTGAAGCTCTTACCGCAGTCCGCGCACAAGTTGGGCCGCTCGCCCGTGTGCAGCCGCAAGTGGTTGGTTAGGTAGGTGTTTCGGCTAAAGCCTTTGCCGCACTCCCCGCAGCGGAAAGGCTTCTCTCGAGGGGGCCGGGCCAGCGCGGGCCCCGCCCCGAAGCCGCCGGCCACGCCCATGCCCATCATCCCCACTACCCCACCGCACTGACCCGCCAAACCAAAGGGCTCCAAGCTGGCCACAGCAGCGGCCTCAGCCAGGCGGTGGATGCGCTGGTGCTGCAGGAAGGCAGAGCCCGGGCTGAAGCTCTCCCCGCAATCCGGGCAGATGGTGGGTGCGTCCATGATGCTGGCCATCAGGCTGTCGAGTTCCCCGAGGTCCATGGCCATGGGGTGATGGAGGCGGTGGAAGTGGCGGTGGGCAGGTTTGTCACTTGGGTGTCGACCCCCCAGGGAGAGGTGACGCCTCCATGGCAGCACCGGAGGGGGCAACTGCTCATCTTCCTCCATCAGCCGGTTTTCCCCAGCGCTTTCGTCCTCTTCATCTTCCTCTTCTTCTCGCCCGGGACTCCGGGTTATACTGTCAGATTCTGACAGGCCCGGGAATAGTGCCATGTCAGGCACACCAGGCTGGTCATCCTCTTCCTCTGGAAGGCCAGCTCCTTCGTCCTCTCTCAGCAGACCCTCTGCAATAGATAAGTTGGCAATGGCGGTCAACTAGATCTGGTATACAAAGGTATTCTAGGAAAACTGTCCTTCAAAGATTGTGAGCCAAGGGAGCACTCCCAAAAAACCACTCCACCCCAGTTCCCCAGCCTCCTTGTATTCCAGCCTCTTTCCCACCGATTTCCTCCAGGAAGAATAATTATAGCCACGTTTGTACCAGATAAGAAACTCAGGAGATGGGGTTCTGCCTCCAGAAAAGGAAGAAAAAAAAATCTATTTGCTTAACCATACTTTCTAAGACAAGAGCCCCCAAACACAAGTCAAGTCAGTCAGGAAAAGTAAATGAAACCACTTGGATGAATTAGGTCCAGAACCTAAACAAAAGCAAAACCATTTGGTCAATCTGGAACTGCTTGAGAGCATTTCCAGCCTTTGACATTGCAATACCATGTTGTGGTCTACAAAATGTCTGTGCTTAAGAAGCAGTCAAGTCTTATGGGGAAAAAAAATCACAAAAGATAACTTATCTCTAAAGTGTTGTTCAAGTACAAGGACTTGATTTTGATACCCTCCCCCCCCAAAAAAAAAGCCAAGTGGGATGCATGGTGCTTGAAATTCTAGTGGGGAAGCGGAGACAAGCAGGTCACCCTGGGGCTTACTGGCCAGGCAGCCAGACCTACCTTGGTGAGCTCTAGGCCAAAAAGACCTCATCTCAAAATTCAAGTTAGATGCTTGGGGTTGACCTCTGGCTGACACATGTAAAACAACCTATACACACACACACATACACACACTCACACAGACACACACTCACACAAGACACACATACTCACACAGACACACACAAAGACACACACAGACACACTCACAGACACATACACACACTCACACAGACACAGACATACACACACATACACACTCACATAGACATACACACTCATAGACACACACACACATAGACACACTCACATACACACATATACACACACTCACACATACACATACTCACAGACACATGCACACACACATACACGCACACACACATACACACACTCACACACACTCACACAGACACACACAATTTCCAACTTTAATTACATTTACAATTTTATGAGGCGTAGCATTCACAGCTGTTCTCAGCAGCAGGCCGGTCACACCTATGAGCAAACTGAACTCAGCACTGGGTAAGGGATGGCAGACAGCTCAGACTGCTAAGACCATGTTAGAAACCGGTAGAGAATATATACCTGTCAGTCTCTGGCTGCTCCTCCTCAAGCAGAGGGCACCTGAGGAAGGTAATGGAAAGTCAAGGCCACATGCTTCTAGGCACTGTGGAGGAGGGTAGCCTGGGGGTCTTGGATTTTGTCATAGGGAAAGGAAGGTAAGCACACAGTCCTGGCCATGGAGGGCTTAAGCTCTTTTCTGTCCCTGCTGTTTACCCTGAACAGGACAAAGCAACCAATGTCCAACAAGGAAGTGGTCAGAGATCCAGCATTTGCCTTCAGGTCACAAACAGCAAGGGTGGTATCCAGGAACTTAGGCACTTAGATAACCAGCCTCATGGACACAGGTAGGTCATTTAACCCCTGAATTTGCTTATCTAGATAAGGGGGATGATGAGTTAACTAGAAATATCAATATACTTTGCCCAGCACTGTGCTAAGTCACTTTTAAATTTTTTAAAATATTTATTCATCTATTATGTGTGTATGTGACTTTGTATGTACCACACTCATGCAGGTGCCTGCAGACACCGGAAGAGGACATTGGATCCCCTGGAGCTGATTCCAAATGGTGGTGACCTGACTAATATGGATGCTTAGAACCAAACTCTTCACTTCTGCAAGAGTGGTAAGGGCTCTAACCACTGAACCATCTCTCTAGGCCCCTAAGTCAGTCACCCAGCATCTGTGAGGTAGGCCCCAGTACTGCTTTTGATTCCATTGTAGTATTGTTACAAGTAGTCATCTGTAGCACAGGGCAACACTATGAGTGACCCTTTGTTCATACTTACCTCAATGGTGGATGGTATTAAAGAAAAAAAATGTTCAGAGGACCAACATTAGGAGAGCCAAATGAGTCAAGAATCCTGCTCCCGCTAGACCCCCAAGATGCTGGCCCTGGTTGTGTGCCAGAGGAACCAAATATAAATGTGAGCGCACTGACTTCCATGGATACTGCAGCCCTCTCACCTGGACAGACAGTGGACACTATTTTCCTCTCTTGTGAGTCCTCTCTTAGATCGTCATCCTGTGGGTTGGAGTCCATCTCCTGCTCCAGATGGCCCCTTTCTTCTGTGTCCTGTGGATTGGAGCCCATCTCTCTTTCTCCTGGGTCCCCTTCTCTGTCCTCAGAGTTCTCAAAGTCAGAACCCATCACTCTACCTTCGGAATACACACCCTGGTTATCTTCCTGTTCCATCCAGCAAGAAAAAGGCAAAGGAGGTGACCAAAGATTCCTGCTCAGACAAAACATGGAGAAAGGTTACATCAACCTGGATCCAGCCCTTTGCTACATGTGCTCTTGATTTCCCCATCCAAAAAAACAGCGAGAACTGCAAGAGCCAATAACCAATCTACTTACTCCCTACACATATACGCTTAGGATAAATAATTGTGTGAAGAGGGAAATTTGGGCCAAAGGGGACAGTGGCCACATCCTGAGACTCATGGGACCAAAACTAAATTATGTCAGTCTGTGAAGTGTCTATGAAGTAAATGTCTGTGTGTAAGTTTACAACTTAACGTTGAAGTAAACATTGCTTTTTTTTTGTTTGTTTTTTCACTTCTACTTTATTTCTGCAATGCAGGGGATTGAACCTGGAACACACACCCCAACATCATCTTAGATTTTTCTCCATAATGATAACAGTGGAAAGATTGAGCCTTTCCCTTAAATGCCCCGGGAAGCTGCTGTGTCTGAACTCAGTATCCTGCAGGATAGGTGGGTTCCTTTAGAAGGTAACTCAACTAAGCTGTCGTCTCAAACTGACGTTTTGTGACAGGAAGAAAGGGATATTAGAGCCATGAACCTTCTCGGAAGCCAGTTCCATACAAGACTCCTGTCCCTGGCCATACCGTTCAGCACTGTTTGGCCCTCTGAAGGTCAGACTGAATGGACAAGTACATCCCTAGAGTCTGCCCATGCAGTGCAGCTGAAGGTGGTGGGTGGACAGGCAGGAGGTTTGCAAATGAGGTGTACTGGTTTACTAGTGAGAGAGGGGTTAAAAAGTGAGCAAGTGGATGTTTCCTAACAGTCTAAAGGCAGCAAGAGAAAAGGTGTCAGGAAGTGCTTCATCAGAAGCCCCAAAACTAAAGGCCAGCAACTGCAGCCCACCTCCCTGAAATGTGGAGCATGGCAGTCCAGCCTGGGGAATCAAGACTACAGCTTCACCTCTGAACCCTTTAAATGGCAGCTTCTTGGAGAACAAGAACCAGGGGACGCTCTGATTGGTGGCATCCTGCGTGCCCAGAGAGCAGATCAAATGCAGTATCACCGTTTATTTCCAACTTTAAAGAGCCAGGATTCAAGTCCTCCCCACTGAGGCCTGGCATCTGAATTCACACTACTGCCACACTGAATCAAGACAGGCTCTGAGCTCCAAAATGAAACCTTCCTGACACTTACAGCAAGGGAACGGGGTTAGGAATGCTGTGGAAAGGAGCAGAGCCCCTAGTACCCAAAGTGGCCATGACTAGAAGCCTGTACCTGCTACCCCTCCACCCATACCCACACACATCCCTGCAATAACACAGACTCAGTTCCACTCCTACCATCCCATGCCAGATTATAGGCAGCTGTCAAGCAAGGGTGGCAGCTACTTAGAGGTAAGGATAGGTGGTCAGAATGTGCTAATTGATTAAAAAGCCATAACTGGCTTTATATCTTGTTTCCACTAATATAGACAAGTAGCATATACCTTAACACATATACATACATGCAGACTCAGAAAGGCAGGCCAGGATATCATTATTAAAACATCGGCTATCTGGCTCACTTCTTGAAGGCTTCCAGCTATTATCTTATCTTACCAAAATCCAATAATGCAGGCTACTTCCAACTTCACAGACCAGAACAAACAGAAGTGATTACTCCAGGATGCTGTACACGGTGAACCACAGCACAGGGCTGGATCTTCTTAGACAGCTTCTGGTCATTCTTGTACACATCTGCATTTCCTACAGTAAACATGTATTATTTTTTAACAAGAAAAAACAGCTACCTTTATTTTCAGTGGGATCAAACGTGTTAAAGGAAAATTATCCTAGAAGCAACAGAAAGACAAACAGAGCATTTCTGATTCCATCATCCTGAAGAAATAATTTCCAGAAGTGCTATCTGCTCACTGTGGGGTAATCAAAAATGGCTATTCAGGTACATTTTGTTCCAACAGCTTTCCTACTCATTCTTGAAAACTAGCAACATTTTTTTAGGTTCAGCCGGGGCTGGATAATGAGTAGGCAGCATGGCAGAGTAATGATTTCATAGCCAGACTGACCCAAGCTTGAATTGTCTGCTCTTAACCAGTTACTTGACTTTATATGAGTCACATGACCTTGTAGGAGCTCTAATTCTGTATCCATGAAAACAAGGTTGCTGCCACTTACATGCCGGCCATTCTCAGAGCCTGGAAAATCACATTTGTTAACCATGGTACACATTAGGTGCAAGTGAATAGAATTTATTATTAATTTATTATTTAGTTCCAGGTCAACGTCTTGATTTAAACAATTGCACAGTAAAACAAGGTCACTATCCACAGCTATGTTCCCTGGAAATAGCCTTTTTCAGCTTCTGGTAAAACTTTCTTCAGCCTTGCTGCTGTTAATAAACAACTCAGCATGTGAAGACAAGAATCAAGTGTGGTTACTTAAAGAATCTGGATACTAGGTGAAAAGTTGTTAGTTGCTTAAAAAAAAAAAAGGAAAGAAAAAAAGAAAAGAAAGGAAACTATTGTAAACATAGAACATGAGTCTAAATTTAAGGGAGGAATGGGCATATAGCTTAGCAAACCCCAATTCACAACATGTCTAACAGTCTGTGCTCCAGTAAGAATAGTTTAATAAGGAAGGGAAAAAAAGCCAGAGTAAAGGGAGTGGTCTAGCAGGAGAAATTAATTCCACATCTAACTCTAGAGGCTCACAGAGGCAAAGGAGCAGCAAGTGCTGACGGGACAGAGCCCAGGGTGCAGCCAGCACCACCCCTGTGATGTGTGTCCTCTTCTCAATAAGACGATAAATGTCCAGGGTAGGAATTGGGGGAGCTGGAGAGATGGCTCAGCGGTTACAAGCACTGACTGCTCTTCTAGAGGACCCGAGTTCAATTCCCAACACACACATGGCAGCTCACAACTGTCTGTAACTCCAGTTCTAGGGGATCTGGCACCCTCACACAGACATACATGCAATGAAAATAAATAAATCATTTTTAAAGAAGTTTGAATGTGCCTGAGTCCTTGACAAACAGGTGAGTTGATCCAGAGAGGCACTAAGTCAATTTTACTAGACAATATCAGCTCCACCTTATCAAACATGTCCCCCACCACCACCTTCATACAGCTTTTCCCTTAAAGACCCAGTAGGACCTTAGCTCTTCCCTAACACTGCTCAGATCCAAGTTTCTAGAAGTTATACATGTTCATGTCCTTTGCTCTTCCACCATGGTCCCAACCTAAAAAGAATATTTATATCCTTAAAGTAACTAGAAAAATGCTCAAGAGTCTCCAGACAAACCCAGCTTCATCTGAAAGATTTCTGAAATGTCGGGTCAGTGCATCTGGAAGGAAGACACTGCTTCAGAATGGAGGGGAATGTAATCCAGAACTTCCTGAATAGCCAAAAATATCCCTGAATTTCTGATCCTGAGATTACACACACTATTATGCCAGGCTTACACAGTGCTGAGGACCAAACCCAGGAGCTCAGGCATGCTTCCAAAACTCTCAGTCAATGAGGATGCATCCCCTGCCCACACAATATCCCTAAAGAAAGAAAAAGGAGAGAGCTGGAGCAAATGGAAGCGGAAACGAGGAGTAGGGTGGAAATCAGACTCTGACCTGGGTGAGTTTACTGACATCTTTAGCACCCTCTAGAACCACTTGCAAACTATTCCTTTTGATCAGCCCCTTTCCCCGCTTTTAAGATCAGATCTAACGTCCTATGGGTCGACACTCAAGCCCATACCACCCTCCCACCTTCCTGGGTTTTACAGAAAGAAACCAAGGCCAAAAATAGCACTACATGACAAAGCACTAGCACCTCCCACCCTCCAGTGACATCAAGGGCCCCACGCTGCCCTGTCACCTGTGGGACAGCATGGACTTGGCAGAGATCAGAGATGAGCTATGACTGTCCCTGTGGTGGGATTATGTTCACTGGGAGGTGGTGAACCAATCCCTCTCCATTGACTCTAGCAACTATCAGGACAGTGGGTGACCCATTTCATGTATCAGGAACACTGAGCATGTGCTCCATCCCCTAGGCAGAGCTAGGACTCACCTGTCTCATGGCAAATGGAGGCAGCTGGCAGGAAAGCGTATGACTCAGAAGAGGCAAGCTAATCCTGGAACCTCCTGCCCACTCCCTCAGACCTTGGATGGACAGGAGTCATGTGCTGAGGCCACTGCCAGGTGGCAGGCAGCCAGGCCAGCAGGGCGGTCTGCTCAGGGAAAGGAAGTAGTTGCCGGGCAGTGGGCCAGAAGTGGCTCCATTCAGCAGCCTCCAGACTGAAGCGCCTTTCCTGTCTCCTACTCATCTCAGGGTCCCTTCCTTACCTCCTCAGGAGTAAGTTGGGGAATCAGTGGCAGCTCTAGAACCTTCTCCTTGCTGCTTCCCACTGCTCTGGTCCAACAGGGCCCCAGGGGATAGTTTCCAAGTAAAGATGACAGATTTGAAAGAAGCTGGTAAAACAAGTCAGGCCATCGGCAGTTCAAAAGGCCGAATTCAGGAGAATCAGCAAGATTCAACTAGGGACTTCGGGGGTTAATCATTTGTCCATCTTCAACTGCAACCCAGTAAAAGAGCAAACAGTAGAATTGCCCTTAGGGGATGTGGTCTCAGAGCCCTGCCTCCTTAAAGGCCAGCTCACAGTCAGGACCCAGGGCAAAGAGTCACCTCACTGGGCAGGGGATGTCTCTGGTAAGCAAGGAGGGGCAGCTTCATCACCCTTCTCCTCTGGGTCACATCCAAAGAGGCCACCTGAATCCTCCCCTTGACTGGCTTGCACATACACAGACCACACAATTCCCAATACCAGGCTGCCAAGAGGCAGACTGCTATGCAAGGTGAACCTGAGTTCCAGACAGAGAACAGCAAAAGATGACAGCAGCTAAGTGCTGACCAATCTCCAGTCTCCACTCAGGAGCCAGAATAATGGTTTCTCCTGGAGAGGGAAGCTAGAGGGAGGCCCTGAGTCCAGTCTCTAGGCACAGACACAGACAGACAGACAGACAGACAGACAGACAGACACACACACACACACACACACACACACACACACGAGAGAGACAGAGACAGAGACAGAGAGAGACAAAGGGAGAGACCGAGGGACAGCGAGCCAAAAAAAAAAAAAAAAAAAAAAAAAACTGTCCTTGAAACAAGGTATTCCTTGTCTGTTGTCTAGGGCAGGGCCCTCAGTCTACACCACTGTCACGCGCATCCAGTCTCCACCATTTGACCATTATCCAGCGCCTTATAGACAAAATACGAATTAGTGTACTACAAAGGCAGATCCGAAGTGAAAATTAGATCCTCTGCCTTCAAATGAGAAGTCACAAGCTGGACGTGCACAACTGAGTTCCAGCATTTGGAAAGCTGAAGCAGGAGGCCAGTCTCGATTTCATAGTGAGACCCTGACTCAAGACAAATCAGCCATAGAAGTCCAAGATGTTCTTGCAAGCTCCCGTCCGTCCATATGTTCTGTTTTACTGATTAGAATAGTCTGCCTGCTATTCAGGGATACATAGTGTTCATAATTCTCCTTTCTGGTAATTGGCATGTTGCTATCTGCTTTCTGATTTTTTGTTTGTTGTTGTTGGTTGGTTGTTTTTCATTTCTTATTTGGTAATGGGCTGTCCTCATCGGACTCATCTTCTCACACCTGCTCAGCAGCTGGCTTATCTATTCAGTCTAGTTCATAGATCTTGAAAATCTCCTGAACTTTTATGAAAAACAAGCTGAGGCCGAGAGAGCAAATGCCTGGGTTAGAGACTTACAGGCAGATGGTTAGAAGAGGTGAGTCTCAAGTCTCAGTTTCCTCATGGTCCTACCAGAGATCTTTACATCCCTTTAATACAACACACCACTTAAGAACAGACAGCTGGGGCCAGGTTGTAACAGCACACTCCTATGACCTGAGGCAAGAGGATTGAGATTTTAAGGCCAACCTACATAGCAAGACACCTCGTCTCCCCTAAAAGGAGAATCAAGACAAACTCTGGCCTTCCAAAATCCTATGCTGTGTCAGTCAGGGCTTTTCCAGAGGAAACAGAACTAGTAGCATGTATGTATATTTAGCAAGAGATTTATAATAAAGCATTGGCTTATGCAGCTCTGGAGGCTGACAGCTTTAAAATCTGCCCTGAAGAGCAGACACCAAAAGCAGTGGGCTGAAAATATCCTCCTTGATCAAGAAGATCAGACTTGATCTACTCAGACCTTCAACTGAGGAGGCCCAGCTTCATGGTATGCAGGTCTACTTTACCTGATGTCCACTGTCCTAAATCTTAACTGCATTCAAAAGAACCTGCATGGAGTGATTACAAAGTATAATGGCATATATGTATGAAGATAGCATAATGAACCTTTGTAGGCTAACCTAAAAAATAAAACTTTGTAGGCTAACCTAAAAAATAAAAAATAAAGCCACACACATGTGAGGTAAAGAGGAAAACTTACAAGACTGTGGGAATGGGTTCTCTCCTTCCCCCACGAGGGCCAAACTCGGGTCATCCAACTAGGCAGCAAGCATCTTGCTCAGCAGCCAGCCCTCACTGAACCATCTCAAAGCCCCTAAAAGACCACCCTCACAGAAATAAAGGGTTTGATAATGCATCTTGACACACTGTGACCCAGACAAATTGACACATGATTAACCACCACATGCCCTAGCTAAAAAGCAATCTGAAACAATCCCTTCAGGCTTCTAATTTACCTATGAAAGCAATTTAATTTTTGATCATGAAAACCACTGTATATACTTAATACAGTTTGTGTGTTATGTGATGAAGAGGACAGGGAGAGAGAGATCCTCAGACAGGCCTAGTAGTGCAGGATTGTAAGCCCAATATAAGAGAGGCTGAGGAAAGAGAACATGGCCATCTTGGGATACATAGTGAGAGCCCGGCTAGTCAGGCCCATACAGCAAGACTCTTTTGCAAAACTAATAAAAATCCTCAAAGTAGGGGAGAGCTTCCTAGACACATGGAGAGTGGGCACAGCAGAAAGGCACAGTTTAATAACTAACTTGGCTTAAGGCAGAGCAGACTTGGAATGCAGGAGGAGCATGTCTGAAGAGCCCTGCTCATCAACCCTGCAGCTGGGATTCCATACTAAGGTTTCTGGGTGAGGTCAGGCGATCTCAGCAAGTCTTTTCCAACCCAGATTCCATAACTGTTGTCCCTAGAATGAGCAGTCCTGAGAGAAGTGTTCTTCACAGCAAATGGGGTGGGGGGGGACCTAAGACGTTCTGTTCCTCAGCTTCCCCAGCAGATTCAACAGGAAAAACTCCCATTCCACTCCACTGCCAAAAATAACTAACTGTGTGGTGTTGCTGATAAGACATGGCTAGTGTTTTCTGGCCCAGCGCCTTTCAGCGTATGTATAATCAGCCAGGGTAGGTCTAACCAATGGAGGGCAGAGAGGAATCACAGAGCCATCTGACACCTAAATGCTACTGCCTCGTCAAGTCTTAAAACTCCACAGCTAGACTGCTTTAAACTCAAAGAAAAAACACTTGCATACACTGGAAAACACTTTTCTAAAAATTACTCTTTCTTATGCTTACCTTCTTAAAGTCATCAGTGTACCCAAAACCCAGATCTAAGAAACTGTGTAAGACACAAGATCCAGTGTTTTTTTGTTTTGTTTTGTTTTTTACCAAGATTATAAAAAGCAGAAAGCAGGAGGTCCAAAGGTCAAAAACTGAAGTAATATATCAACCAATCTCAACATACGTTTCTTGTCAAACCCCAACTGAAAAGAGCAAACTACAAAAGCAAGTTCTAAGCGGTTGGCTGAGGTACATTAAGAGACCAGGGCATTTAAAATTCAAGGAAAGCCACGGCAGTGGTGATACACACCCTTAATCCAGGCACTCAAGAGGCAAGGGCAGGTGGGTCTCTGAGAATTTAAGGCCAGCCTTGATTACAGAGCTACTTCAAGGACAGCTAGGACAGTTACACATTCATTCATTCATTCATTCATTCATTCATTCATTCAAAGCCAGCCAGAGCTCCACAGTGAGACATTCTCAAAAAACCAAACCAAAACAAATTATGAGACAACTAAGGAACTGTGAATGTTGATTAGGTTTTTGATATAAAAAAACTGTTCCCTTTTTATGATGCTAGTATTTGGAAAGTTTACAGTTCTTTATCTTCAATATATGAAATATTTACAGAGGAGATAATGCATCTGGAATTTGGTTCAACACAATTCCAAGGCAAAGGGGTGCAGATGAAACAGGATAGGCTAGATATCAGGCACTGCTAAAATGGTCTCTAAGTTTGTTATACTACTTTAGCTGCCTTTGTAGTTACAGGGAGCTAAAGTATAAGTAAAAAATAAAGTAAAAGAGAAAACCTGCTTATACCTATAGATTAGTGCTGCTGCTGACCATGGCCACGGAAGCCTCTCTCTGCAGTGGGTAGCAGTTCATGCAGACTCATAATCGACCATAGTGCTGTGTCTACTGAGTGTCTGCCCTAAATGGGATACCTATATCAAGCCCCACCCATCAAGGCTCAGAAAACATTGAAGAAGGATGGGAAATAAGAACCAGAGAACTGAAGGAGTGCTGTGAAATGCTTTTGCACACACAAACCCACTACAGCTATGGTTACTTATACAAGAGCAGGTCAACAAGATCAGTCGGCATCCCCAATGGGCAGCACTAAGTGGATTCTGCGGGCAGAGGGTGATATGTTGGGGTGAGAGGGAAAAGGTAGGGGTTCCTGGAGGAGTGGAAGGGGAAGCTGGGGTGCATGTGATCAGGATGTATTTTTTACATGTATGAAATTGTCAAAAATAAAAGTTACTCTATCATAAAAGAAAGTAGACCATTTTTCTGACTTTGAGATTGGGATGTAGTCACCCAAATTAAGAGCCAAACATAATAAAATGTCAGAGTTCCATTAAAGAAATGGCTTGTTTCTAAAAATTATGGCAAATCATTAGTGATCACTATGCTTAAGGCTGAACAGAGCTCTTGGGAACTGAGGCATAGGAACAGTGAAGTAAATGAACTAGGAGAAAAAAAAGTTGGATGCTAAAAGGGGTCTCATAAACCTACGAAACAAACCAAGCAAAGCTTTTCCCAAAGCCATTGGTTATCCGAGACAACCCTGATACTGCAGGCACCACTGACTCAGTCATAAAACATGAACTGAGCTGGTGTCAAATTAGAAGTTTCACCCCTACTGACTAGCACTTATCATGCTAAAAGGTACTACCCAGGTTACCAAAGGAGAAAAATAATCATCTAACTCACCGAGCTCATCTTATGTAATCCTCCTATGACTTACAATAGGGACTTTTCTGCAAGATATGTTGATGTAATAGTGGTGCAAATAATATGGGAGTCACTAACCACTTTTTTAAAAAAATGAATTTAAGGCCTACTCTATGAAATGTAATATACATCTGGCTCTACTAATATACTCTGACTCTTGGCCTGTGGAGGCCAAGAACATGAGACAAGGCAGGCCGAAAACATACTAGTATTATTCTGCTAAAGGAACATAGCAATAAAATGACTCTTAACAACATATTGCTGTACACATCGACCAGTGCATCACTCAGTGTGTATTAGAGAAGCTTCTTCTTGCAGCCAGTGGACTTTAACACAGAAATCCACAACTGAACAATGTGCAAAGAGTGAGCATTCAGGTCTCAACGAGAGGTCTTCATCAAATTCCTCCCCTCAAGGCTAATTGATCTATTGAGAAGCAGAGTTAGAAAGAGTATATGAGCCAGGGGTGGTGGATTACTCCAATGAAACAGTGTCTCTAGATACACAGTGCCAATAAATATGAAGTCACAGAGACTGTGATGGTATGCACAAGGCATGCACCAGTTGAAACCAGAAAAAATTGCAGCACTGAGAAGGGAAAGTGTACAAATTTCTATCCCTAATCAAGAAGCTATTTGCAATTGATACCTACTGGGGGAAAAAAAATCTCCAATGGAGCAATACTGGCCATACTCTAAGCCAGGGGCCCTAATCCAGAAGTAGACAACCAACACAAAACAGACTGTTTTGTGTGTGTGTGCTTTATGTCTTTGGGTGGGGAGGTGTGTGTGCATGCGCACCTGTGCGTGGTTGTTATGGTCTGGTGGGTTTTGTTTGTTTTTGTGGTTTGTTTTGTTTTGTTTTTCTTTTGAGAGATTGATAAACATGAAGTTATAAGAATAGTGATGTGGAGAGGAGCTGGAAAGATTTGGGGGAAGAAAAAAATTATGATCAAAGTATATTGTATATTTTTTAATACAAAACAATCAAAAGTGGTTGAAAAGGCTAAAATTAATTTCCATTTTGTAATTCACATATCTGGGCTTGGTCATATCAGAAAACAAGCATAGTTCACTTCCAGAAGCTTTGTTAGAAGGTTTCTTTGGATAGAGCTGGTTCTGTTAAAGCTGCCTTTGTTCTCACTGGGCAGTCTCAGAACCTGGAGCCACCTCCCTAGCCCTAACGCCCAGCAATCAAATCAGTTGTCATTTCCTCTTCTTTGGCTTTTCTCCCCGTTTTTGTGACACTGTCACTGTCATAGACACTCACACTAGATACGCACACCGACACATCTGTAGAATCAATCCTAAACATACTTGTCACTGTTTATTCTCCTAAACTGCACTAGCCAAGAAGCACAGACGCCAAAAGCTCAATCAATGTCTGAGCCCAACTCTTCACTCCAGCTCAGAATTCCACAGAAGGTACTCTGTGTGATTCTAGCTCACCTGTCCTTTGCTGGAAACACAGGTGATGTCTCTCTCTTCCTTCCCACCTGTAGCGGTCAGAGCTTAGCCTCTAGCCTTGAATGCTAGCCTTGGGCAAGTTTGTGAGGAGGTGTTCTACCACTAAGTCACACCCCCAGCCAGCCCTGCTGTGGCTCTCAAAGCGTCTGTTTGCTTCATTTATATAATAAGGAAAAAAAAATTAGCTTACCCTATAGGATTACTGTCAATGGTTCAGATAGAATTACTTCACTTACTTTAATTTCACTATGACTGACTCTTGTTTTATTTAGGGAATATTTTATTATTTCCGTAACCAAACTCACATAGATAAGACCTGTAATATTAAATAATGTGTTACCACTGTACAAACAGAAAACATTGTTTACTGTTTCTAGACCAACATGGCTGCTAATTTCTGTAGACCTGCCTCTTTGAGGTACCTTTTCTTATCTTACTCTGCCCAATATTTTTGTTAATTATGGTCATATTTACATATGGCAAAGGGCACTGGATTGGTACTCAGAGTCACTACAAAACAAAGCAAATATATGTGACTATTTTGATTCATATCCACCTGCTGGCTCTCCCGTTCCCCACCACCTTTCAACTAGCTTCAAGATCTTTGGGTAAAGAAGATGGGTTTTATTCAGTTTGGCTTGTCCACGTGAGTTCTCAAATATTTCTTGAAACATAAAATTTGGTATAATTATTTCATTGACTCTTCCTCAAAAGGAAGAACCAAAAAAGGAAAAAAAAAAAAAAAAAAAAAAAAACTAGAAAATCCAGTGACCTGGTCAAAAATCACATCACTAAAGCTAGAATTATGAAAACAACTGTTTTTTTCAAAAACTCTTTGTGTTTGTTTTCAGAGTCAGAGTCTTACTGTATAGCTCTGGTTGGCCTGGAACTCATTGTATAGCTCAGGCTGGCCTCAAACTCACAGAGATCCACCTGCTTCTGCCTCCCAGATGTTGAGAATAAAGGTTAACTTCAAACAGACAGAATTATCTCTAAAAGGAATTCTGCATCACTTGGTCCAATATCATCACCTCTTGCTGCCAAATGGCTCAGTATAGGTACATCCTCCATATGTAGTCTCTACATAGAGAGCTCCAGGGCCAGTGTCTGCAACCTGAAGCCTACAAGGAATACACAGGCTTTGACAATGAAGGTTGTGGGTGTTTTCTAAGAAATGCCAAGATCCAGTATCTGATAAAGCTTGTTTAATTTTGTTATCTTGCCTAATAAATTATGACTCTAAATAAGCAATCTATTTTAGAATGAACAGGATCATGTTAAGAAATGCTCTTACTGCAGTCAGTGTGTGGTGACCTGGAAATTTGTCTACTGTCAGCAGAAGGAGCAAAGAGTTGGCTTTAGCCTTCCTTGTTAATTCAGTCTGTGATGTAAATTATTTCTTATGGATTTGACATGACTGGCTGCTTTCATCTTTCATCTGCCGGATGAGTGCATGGAATGAGAAGGTAGCATTTTTAACAGTTCTGTTAATAGGGTTAACATTAGAGAACTTTGTGAAGTGAATCATTCACTGCTTATGGCAGTCACGGACTTGGGTAGTTAACTCCAGATGGTCTGGAACACTGACTCTCAACCTGTGGGTCACAACACCTTTGGTGTCACATTTGGGATATTCTGCATATCATTTATTCACATTAAAATTCAGAACAGTAGCAAACTTAGTTATGAAGTAGCAACAAAAAATGTCGTGGTCTGGGTCACCACAACATGAGGAGCTGTACCAGTTACAGCATTAGGAAGTCTGAGAACCACCGTTCTCCAGTGTTGTAAAGATGTGCCTATTGAAAATAAAGCAAAGCAGTCACTGTCTCTGGAAATATGTTTAACTTGGATTAATTAAAACTCATTTCTTTGGGGGAAAAAACAAATTACAACTAAATTGTCTCTTGGAATATAGGTATTACAATTTGATGCTAACAAAAATATGTATTATCATGGTTTTAAATACTATGATCAGTTAACAGTCCCAATTTTAAAAAATTTTTACCTTATTAAATTGTTTCTAACAAAAAGTTTTGTTTTACTTAAGATAGTATTTTGTTCTTAAAATAATAGCTGGTATTGTTAATATTGAAAACAGATATACAAAGTTCATCATATGTAAAAGCAAGGAAATCTCTTAGACACATCCAATTCAGATGCATTCCTTGGATGCTGACTTTAACCGGCTTCTTTTGCACAGCTTCTGGGTGCTTGTTGCTTAGGCTGAAGTCTGATATAACCAACAGCTGATTACAGTCACCTTGTCCTTCTACAGAGCTCTGGTGTATGGCCCAGTCAGTTCTACAACAGCCTTTTCACTCTTGTTAATCTTGATGTAAAAGTTTTCTTCGTGTAACTTTGTTTCTTAATGTTCCCACAAAGTTGCACAGCTATTATCTCCTGACTTCCTTTTCTGGATCTTTGCCAACTGTTAAAGTTTTATTGTGTCCCCTTGGATAGACGTCTTCTGAGGCACCCAATATCTGCTCCTCCCCTCAAGGCCCTTCTGTCAGCCTTGATGCACTTACCAAGAGATCAACACCCTCAAATCCCTAAAAGCAGTTTGGGTGACCTCTAGAAGGGAACTAATGGGCCATAGCCACCCAACTCATCGATCTGGACATTATTTTGGGGACTCAGAACTAAAGAAGATGAGCTGAAGTTCAATTTTTTTGAACTTCATGTTCAATTAGCATCCTGGTCTCACCAGCTCATATCAGCTTAACACCCATCAGGACCAGCTGACCCCTCTGTGCCTGCTGCAGTACTCCAAGATTAAAAGGGACCAGATCCGACCTCTGCGATGAGATTGTGCCATCTCCACAAACGATGTTGCTTCCACACCAACAAATCCTAACTGGTTTGAGATGGAGACTAGAGACAGGGACCAAGGAAAATTCAACCACAAGCGTCCTGGTAAATATGGACTTCTGGTTCCCTTTCCCTCTGGCTCCTCCCAGATCACGCCTTTCCCTTTTATTACACCCGTACTTATGTTTTTACACTGTCTTTAAAATAGTTTACTTATAGAACTTCTCCCCCTCTCTACTCAAACAAAATGTCCTTCAGAAGCTCTCCCCATAACTCCAGCTGTTCCTGATACATCTGCACAAAGACCTGTTAGATGCTGTGGAGAAACTGGCTAAAAGGAACCTTGACCCTTCCACCCCAGGCTAGAGATAATTTGTTACATTACTCTTCTGTTTTCTCCCGTTCCCTTTCTTTGATGCTCTGTAGCTCCCCGATACTTCTCCTAGCTCATTTTAGTGACAACAGGCGCAGTCACCGTCACCCTGAATCAATTCTATGTCTGCTTTCTCTCACTGGCCCACCCAGTTGTCCCTGCTTCTACTCTTCCCTACCCCTTAAGATTCCCAGAAAAACTTCTCACTTTTAATCTGTAACCAAATCATCTGTTTACAGCCTCTACAGGAACGCAGGGCAATAGCATGGTCCACTGCACCTGCTAAGTGCCCAGTGGACCCCTTCTCAACGGACCCAAACTACTCCCTCCAACAAAGAGCCTCCTCAGCAGAACACAGCTGTAATGGTCCTACCCTGTATTTTGATCATCCTCTCAAAGACTGAAGTGCTAGTTTGCTGCTGAAGGAATGCATTTCCAGCTCCCCTTGTGGACTACTGAAGCCTTTCTGTCCCTATAAGGGAAGTACCCCATCTTCCTCTGAGGGCATTTTGGCCATCTTCACATATGGATGACAAAGATGCCCACTTGCCACAAATAAACATGATCCCCCTAAAGTCAGACCAAGCCTCTATTTTGCCTTCTGTCCCTCTACAGCAGAAAAATCTTTTAATTTAATCTTTTAAACACTCTAACAGACAGGAGGATTCCTGGGCCAGATCAGACTCTAGCCAGATGAGTGAGCTCCAGGCTGGCTGAGAGACCCTGTCTCAGAAAATAAGGCAGAAGAGACTGGAGAGATGGCTCGGTGGTTAAGAACATTGGCTGCTCTTCCAGTGTACCTAGGTTCTATTCCCAGAACTCACATGGTGGCTCACAATCATCTGTAAGTCCAGTCCTAAGCCCTCAAAGTGAACAAGGCACACGCATGGTACACAGACATACAGACAAAATATCCATACACATAAAATAAATGAATAATTTTAAGACACAACTAACATTTGTTAAAATAAACAAATAAATAAATAAATCAGATGGAGAACAATTAAGAGAAGTAGCCAGTATCCACCTCTGGCCAGCTCACAAGTGTACACACACACACATACACACACTCAATTATAGCAAAATATCTAAACAGACATCCACCAAAAAACAATACAGATGGCAGATGTACATATGAAAACTTGTTCAATATCATGGGCTCATGAGCCTTGGGGACTGGAAACCCAGCGGGGAGACACTGTTCCACCTTTAGGAATCTTCAAACCTAAAATTTCCAAAACCTTATGCTGATGGAAACAGAGCAGCAGAGGATTGCATTCTCTGGTGAGAAAACACAGCGCATACTTTACAAAACTAAGCATAATCTTACCATAAGATCCAGCATTTACATGCCTTGGTATTTAACCAAATGAGATGAAAACCTGTCAAACACAAAAACAAAACAAGATAGCCACAAAACTGCACATAAAAGCCTTATAGAAGCTTTGATCTTAATCTTGGAAACAACTAAAATGTCTTTCAAGAAGTGAACAGATAAACTGTGACAATCCAATGAAATGTTACACACACATGGAAATACACAGGCACACATACACACTCTCCTACCCAACCTCCACACACTCACAAAAACACATCTATCAATCTATAAAAAATCATGTATACTACTGAAAGAAGCCAATATGAAAATCATTATACACTTCAATTCCGTCTCTATGATTCTGAAAAGGGCAAAACTATGGAGAGAGTTAGGGGAATAAAAACCAATGGTTGCCAAGCATTTCAAGAGAGTGATAGACAAATGAGCAGAGCATCAATGACATCAGGGATGGCACATTGTTCCATACACTATCATAATGGTACACAGGTCATTATGCAATGCCGACTCATAGAGTACATACCACCAAGAGGAAGCCAGAAGTGAACAGGGACGTTAGGTGATGAGGCAATAACAGTGGCTTCCGTCTTTCCAAGTGTACCAAATGCACCATGCTGATACAGGACATTGAGAATGATGGAGGCGGGAGACACATGGAGACTCTGACCTTCCACTCAACTCTCCCATAATATAAAATCTGCCCTTAAAATGCCTATTTTTTTTAATTAAGGGTTACATACATGGATTTTTTTGGTTTGTTCTTTCCCACATTTACTTGTAAAAAGTTGGTAGTACCATCATGATAAGCAAGAAGAAAAAGGAAATATTTAAAAATAAACTGTGCTTAATAAATATACTATAAAATTGGTCTTTCTGAGAGACGGCCACAGAAAATTAAAGGCATGAAAAAGTGTGGCATATTATTGTTGTTATTTTGTCTATAAAGAAAAAAAAAATTGCGGGGCTGGAGAGATGGCTCAGTGGTTAAGAGCACCGTCTGCTCTTCTAGAGGACCCGGGTTTGATTCCCAGCACCCACATGGCAGCTAACAACTGTCTGTAGTTCCAGTTCCAGGCAAACACCAAGGCAAATAAATAAATAAAAGTTTTTTTAAAAAAAAAAAAAAGAAAGAAAAAAAAATTGCTTCTCAGAATGAGAAGCAGTAGGATGATTTTAGAAGCCCAACAATGTTCTGGCAGGAAATCTGTAAATGTAGAACAAGTCCCTCCCACAGAGAGCAGTTCTGAGCATTATTGTGATCAACAGACCTACATTCCAGTGCATCTCCAGTTCGGAATCTGGGGCTCCAGGCAAGTTTTTTGACGTCTCTCTGACTTCTGGTATCCTCATTTTTAGAATGGAGATAATTTCAGTTAACTGATGAAATAAGGCAACACATGCAAATGGTCTCATTTATTCTGTGTGCATGCGGAGGTGCAATGCACAAGTGCACATGCATACAAGTGAATATGGAAGCCACAGGACAGCCTTGGGTGTCATTAGTTGGGTACTGCCCATCTTTTTATGAGCCAGATCTCTCAGTAAGCTGGAACTCACCAAGTAGCTAGGTTTTCTGGCTTCAGGGATCCTTCTGTCTCCACCTCTCCAATGCCCAGATTATATTACATGCATGTGCCACCATGCCTAGCTTTTTTTAAACACAGGTTCTGAGGGTCAAATTCATGTTCTTGTACCTGCAAAGGAAGCTGTACCAACTAAGGCATGCATATCCCTAGACTCAAATGTCTTACTGTAATCATTGCTATAGTCCATAATGTATTCAATAAATGATAATGGCTATAAATTATAAGAAAAGAAAGCAAGAAAAATACTCAATTGTTCATGGGGAGGGGATCTAAATTGGAAGAAAACAGAGTTTGAGGAGTTAACCTGGCCTGTTCTTGTACATGCTATATTTTGGTTCCAGTAGACAGCTGAGTTTGTAAGAAGGAAGAGGCACATTCGATACCTAACTTGATTACAAAGAGCAGGACAGTCCTTGGAATCTTACTTCTCATCAACACTTTAATACTGAGAATAAATGCACCTTCTTCAGTGTAGACCTATAAAAATAACTGACTATGCACTTGTATTAATCCATTCCATATGTTGCTAGAGTTTAAAATTCAGGTTGGCAAAGAAGCTCAATAACATGGTTTTCAGAAACATCATTTTTTTTTATTAGACACTGTAACAAATGCTTTTAGGGTCTTTTAAACCAGGAGAAGCAAAGGTTTAAGTGTTTCATTTCCCATCACACTGAGTCTTCTCAAGTCTATGAGAAAGATTCCATGGCTTTACTATAGAAACCAAGTGAGAGATAAAATAAGCTGTATGTGGGCTGGGTCTGTAGCTCAGCTGGTAAAGTGCTTGCCAAGTTTGCACCAAGTCCTGAGTTGGATCCCTAGTACAGCATCAAATCAGGTGTCCTGAAATTCAGAAGATGGAGGTAAGAGAATGGGAGCTGAGTTGTTCAGTCATCCTGAGCTACACAGTGAGTTAGAAGCTAGCTTAGGCTACATAAGACCTGATCTATAAAAAAATACAGGATGTGTGTGTTTTTCATTGCTTTCATTTCATTTATGAACTTGAAATCAAACATCCTTTGTGCATCCACTAGTAAGTTATAAAGCATCAGGCCAGAAAAAAAAAGTCATTGTCTTTGAGGGGGTTGCAATTTAAAGGGGAAGAAGATCAACAGCTTCCATGACAGACTGAGAGAGATGTCACCAAATACAAAATGCTGTGAGGATAAGACTAATAGCCACTAGGAGTTCTTGAAAGGCTCCTATGAGGGAGTTATGGATTGGAGCAAAAATAAGAGGTAGTGCAGGAAAGTGTTACGGGCACATGCTTTGAGCTGAATAAGAATGTGTGTTGCATCTTGGGATAAAGCTGCCTATAGATAATGTAGCTATAATAGAGAAGTGGGTAGACATTGGATATGTCAAGAACCCTGAATGTCAAATTAAGTTATTAGCCTTTGTCAGTTACATTACCTAACTAAATAGCACGTGGTATGCTCAGAAACCTGCCAAGAGGCAAAGAAGAAAGGAAAAACAATGCCTTAGAGGGAACACCTCTAATAGCACTCCAGGCACTGCCCGGAGCTGTGAGCTAGACTTCTTCATGGTCCTGAGTCTTTCTGTGTTCTTGCTTTGGAAGCAGACAAGCCTTTTCTTGTCTTACTGTATCCTTTTCAGTGACCAACTTTTATACTTTCTCCTTCCTTTCCCAGGCCACTAAAAAATTAGGCAGATAGTAAATTCTGGAGAAATCCAAAGAGCTTTTGGCAGGAGGAAAGGAAAATGTTATACAACCTTCAGCCTCAGACATGCAGCCTCCAAGTGAGGCCACCCGGGTTCTTTCAATCTAGCGGCATCATTGAGCTTTCTGATGTCATGTCACTCGCTTATGAATTCTAGGAGGCTTTGAACGCCATCAAGCTTGTCTCTTGCATGACCTAGAAAGCAGCCTGACTTTCCCTTGGCTCAGTCTCAGGTTATCTCATTTTCTCTTGGGCCATCAATCTTCCTCTGGAGATCCTACCTCTAGTATGCACACACACACACACACACACACACACACACACACACACACACACAGCCAGTGTGTGCATCAGGAGACTTTTGGCGATGCATTCCATCTCATTCTAACATTAGCTGTCTGGAAAACTCCAGTTAGTTCACTCCAGCTTAGTTCACATGGTTCATCTAACTAGCAATACCGGTGGAAAACCTTCCTCCCCTTCAAGCCATTTACTCAGGGTCCAGAGCATCCTTCCTTCCATAAACTTTAGGTAACCCCTTCTCCCTACTCAAGAGACATTTATTTGGCTTTAAAGTGTATTGTACGTTAAGTAATAACCCTGCGTTTCCTTAAGGGAAGGGATGGACATTTGGATATACGTGAAACAGGAAGGTTAATTCCCTTATAGGAGTCATATTCCAATCATATTCAAACTTACCCACCTGTCCACTATAGTTCTCGAAGACCACAAACTTGGTAGCCATTGCCTCCCTGCATTTACCACCAGCAGTCTCTTGGGAAGAGACACACTGTATGGGAATGCTGGCAACCCAACTGTGCCTGACTCAACAGGCAGGATTAGAGCACCACCAAATTAAAATATGTCTCATACTCATGTGGAGGGGCTGCTAATTCACGGGGGGGTGGGCGTAAGAAAATAGGAAATTATGGAAAGTCCCAGAGGAAGTCGTAAAGTCCCATTCTAGAGGCTTGCTATTGTGTCCTCTGGCCGTAAGATACACCCAGGGCCCCTGTGTCCCAGCTCCTCTTCACCCTCCCTCATCCCAACATATGCCTCACCCCAGGCCACCTGAGCCTCAATAAACCCTCTGGCTGCAGGCTCCAGTTCTGTCCACCACCTGCCCAGAACCAGCCAACGTGGACATTGGTGACTGCGAATTCTAACGCCAGACAACGACCCCTCTTGGGCCACGAGCCGCTGCCTAGCCCAGCCTTCCATTCGCAGGTCCTTTTTGTGCCTTTTGCCCAGTCTGATCGCAGCCCCTAAAGGGTAATCCGAGTCCAGCAGACAGATAGGAGGAGGGGGGAACAGAAACACATTTCACAAGGACTCAAATTAACCCGCTGCCCCTCTCAAAGTCCCCACCCTCACCCCCTTGCCTCACAGCGGGGCTGGGGACGCTGACTGAAAAGGCAAAGGGAGCGCGATCTAAGCTGGTGCACCGCTGCACACAAAGCCCTTCTTCACCTTCTGCTAGCCTTCCAAGCCCCTCCCTGGGCTTGGTCTCCTAGGGTCTCTGATGCCCCCTTCGGTGGTCTGTGGGACGGTCTGACTCGCTCTAGCAGCCCAGTCTCAGCCTCTTCCTCCCCGCCCCTCACCACTGAGCCCAAAGGGATCTCCGCTAGGTTTTAGGGAAGAGAGGACTCCCCATGCGCCCACGGTTCCCGAGCCCACGGGATGGCAGACCGCGGTCCGCTGTGCGGGATACAGCTTTGGGTGGCAGCTCAGCCACAGCATAAACCCCAACCCCAAGCTGGTCAGTTCCAGTGCCCAGCTCCCCATCCCCGAAGCGGACGTGCCCAGCCACAGCAGCGCTCCTACCTGCGACGCGCTGGCGGCTCCGAGCGCAATGCCGGAGCCAGGCGCCCGCGCGTCTGCCGGATGCGGCGGCGGTGCGACCGCGGGCTGGCACTTGGGCTAGCTGCCCGCTGCCTTCTCGCTGGGGCTTCCTGTGGGGCTGGACAAAGGACATTTCCTGGGAGGAGCGGGGAATGTTCCCAGCATGCCTCGATTTGTAGTTCGCCGGGACTTCCTGCCACCACAGCAGCAGCAGGGTCCCCTGCTCAGACCCCAGGACTGGAGGAGGGGCGCTTGCTGCGTCCCTGGACACTGCAGGGCCGGAGTGGTGCGCGCCCGAAGGCTGACCCACCCGGCGCGAGCGCCGCTCGCAGAGCTTCGATCCTGCAGAAGCGTGCTGCATGCACCCGCTCACCGCCTTGTGCGCACCGTGCGTGCTGCCTTTTCCTTAGAAATGAAGTTTATGGTGGTTTCTCTTTAAGTAGACTTTCCCCCCTCTAACTGATGGTCTTCCATGAGGGGAGATTGAGATGAGGACACACTGTGACACGCCCCCTGGCCTGGAACTCACCCAGACAACTGATTGCGATTCTTCTTCCTCAGCTTTAGGCATGTGCCAAACTGAGTCTGATGTTTTGTTTCTCTAGTGTGCCAAGGCTCTGCCTTAAAGCCCCCTGCATGCATATATGTAAGGCAAATGCTCTGTCCACCTACAGCTTTTTCATTTACCCAGAGATTCTCAACCTGTAAGTCCTGACCCCTCTGGGGATGGAAGAGCGCTTTCTTGGGGGGTTGCCTAGGACCACTGGAAAACACAGATATTTACATTACAATGCACAGCAGTTGTAAAATTACGACTATGAAGTAGCAACGAAAATAATTTTATGGCTGTGGGTCACACAGCATGAAACTGTATTAAAGTTTCACAACCTTAGTAAAGTTGAGAACCACTGTGATATCCCAGTTGGGATCAGCTGAGACGCATTAAATAAAAGAACTTGGTTGCCCTGGAGTACAGATCTTTGAGGTCTTGGCACATTGTCCCTAAAACCATAAGGAGCTGATCATTCCCAGATCCTAGTTCGGTGACATCTCTTTTCTCCACTGTTGGCCCCCTCCCAGGCTTCTTTTCAAGAAAATTAATTGAGTTGGGAGATAGAAAATAAACTTCATGAATTAAATATGTGAAACCTGGAATTAGGAACGTTCTGGAATTAGTCACCTTCAGGGTTTAACTTTCTCACCCCGGTGATACATCCCATGGAATGTGTGTTTGGGTAGGGAAGGACACTGGCTACCAGAAAGGGACTCCACCTCCAGCCTAACAAGGTCTATGATGTGAGTCTTCCGCGTGTTCCCAACAGTTTATGGGGCTCAGGACCCCTGTGGGAAGGTCAAGGTAGATCAACATAAAAGCTAAATGACTAAGAGCTGTGCTTCCCAAAGGACGGTGTGAAGACAATGATGAGCCCGTCCAGGAAGGTTCAAGTCCTAAGAGTTGTCCATAGACAACTTGAAAAATAATCTGACATTTTAACAGATTATTAACATGAAACAGATTTTAACCCACTTCCCCTTGCAAAGGGAGGCAAGGGCAGGACGGTGTGGAGTTCAAAGCCAATGTGAGCCACCTAAGCAAGACCCTGTCCATAGGCAATACATGCATACATACACAATCAGAAGGTCACAATTACCTGTCATTTCCATTTGTCAGCTCCCACTTTGAATCTGCATAAGTAGGGCCATTTGAGTGAGGGCCGCAGTCTGTGTAAAGAGTAGATTATCTGCTAAGAATGACATAATCATTCTTCCAGAGACCTTTAGTCACGGGGATAGGATAGCTGGTGTAGAACTGATGGACAGGCAAGCCGATAAGATTGTTTACTTTCCACAAGTCCTTGTTAATCTGATGATTATCCATCTAAATTAGTTGCACAAAACGCTACCCCTTCACTTTTGGAGCCTTGGAACATTCCAGTAAAAAAGCTTCGTACTCTTCCCCTAGGGAGAACTGATAACCCTTACTTTGGAGGGCTCAGTCTGAAAAGGCAGTAGACTTGCCGCCAACACTGAGCACAATCTATTACACCCTCACGAAGCTATTTGCTCTCCTTTCCTTAACATCACGTCTCCTACTTTTCTTACTTTTGTGGATGATGCTGAAATGCGACTCATTGCCGCCTCCATGTCTATCAAACCTGCCCTTTCTCTATGTTTTCAATGTCATTTTATTGCTTTGGGAAAGTATTTTTTAACATACTCATGCCTTTATAACTTTCAACAGTGACCTCACGGTTGTAACTAAGTACTATAAAACCTGTGGTGGTCATGGTATGTGAGGTGTATGGTGTGTGTGTGTGTGTGTGTGTGTGTGTGTTCTGGGGGATTGGAAGGAAGGACACTAACCATAAGACTCGATTTTTGCTGCCAGACTAACGAGGGTCTGTGAGGTCTCCCATGGGTTATCCACTGAGTCACTAAAGGTATGTGTTATCTTCAAGAGCCCCCACCCCAGCTAACAAGATGGAGCTCACAGTCCTTACATAGCACCCTCGTCAAGTGACCGAAGAAGTTTTACACAGCCGTGTGTCTTCTCAGAAGGTTCTGGTCTTCCCTTTAGTGGTTCTCAGCCTTCCTACTGCCACTGCAATCCTTTGATACAGTTCCTCATGCTATGGTGCCCCCAACCATAACATTTTTGTTGCTGCTTCATAACTGGAATCTTGCTACTTTTATGAATTGTAAAGTAAATGTCTGTGTTTTCTGACAGTTTTAGGTGACTCCTGTGACTCCACTTGACTCCCACAGGCTCCACCTCTGTGAAAGGGTCCTTTGACCCACAGGTTGAGAAGGATGCAGCCCTTAGGGTTGGGACTAGAAACGAGAAGGAGGAAGCATACAGTATGTGATCTTTGTTTCTGGAGGATGGTGACATCAGTGGGAACGGGCTCAGACAGTTTTCTTTGTTTAACTCTTAAGATGCACAGACCCTTGGGAATGTCCAGCTTTTGGCTGGAAAAGAATGGCAGATGGTAAAGACGGGGCAGAGGAAGGATGAGGGAGATTAGCATCCAACAAATACTCTCATTGAACTCACAAGTTCCTGCAATATAGCATGATTGGTGATGTGGACACTGACGTGAGTAAAGTGCACATTCCCACCGAGACACACAGAGTCTGAGACCAGACAGAAACAGCATTCCTTTCTCCCTGCTCATACTCCCTTCCCTGTCTCTCATATCCCCAGGGGCCGATGATGAATGAGGGAAAGGAGGGATGTAAAGCCTCCCTGGTGCTAGAGGAAAAGCATTCCCTAACTTACGGAGAGATTTAAAAAATTCACAACAACTTCAGAATAGTCGAAACTTCCAGGGATTTTTATGTTGCTTGTCTTTAAATAAATATCTTATTCTACCCTTGCCTTTTCTTTTCCTTTCCTGTTGTGGGCGTTGACAAAGAGCCTCTTGAATACTAGACAAGTCCTGTAACTGAATTACAATCCCAGCACACTCCTTTTTCTTTTTATGTCAAGGCTGTGTCTTGTACTAAGTTATCCGGGGTAGCCTTGAACATTTGTGTGCCTCCTGCCTCAGCCTCTGGAGAATCTGGGACAGCCAGGCCTACTCGTTTGGTTACTTTACCACCTCGAAGTGCAATAAATAGCTGTTCTTCTCTTTGACTTTCCAAAAGGGAGTTGGCTCTGAAAGATTAGGCAGCAGCATTTTAAGATCAAATACCTCCTGTGTTTTGTTTTACTATCAGTACTGTTATAGTTATTGCAGGCAGACAGAAAGTAGGGTTTACTGGTAGTGAGGGTTATAAAGACAGGGTTGCTGTAGAAGCCTTCTCAAATGCAAAGCGGAACACTTGCTCCAGGAATGACAACTGGGGACATGGTTGATCCTGTAGCCATTGGGGATAAGCCTCTTGTCAGCCACCACATTGTCAAATTTATCTTCATTTCTCTGAAAAGTGAGTCTTCTGGTGGCGAGAGACAATGGATATGGCCCAGGCATAGGGCTTTGTCGTATGTTCTTTGTTTTGCAGTCACAATGATGTAGTCAATGTGAACCTTGGCCACTGTGCCCTGGGACTTCCCAGGGGCAACAGTCATTCCTGTCTGGCACACACACCCTTAACTGAATAGCAGCACCTTTGAGAAATAACCCTCTTCCCACCCCCAAGTCCTTGCAGTTTAGAGAGAGGCAGAATTGCCCACTTCCATTGCAATGGAAAGCTGTGACCAAGATGCACCAACTGAAATGCTGTCCAAGGGACAGAATGATTAAAAAAAAAATCATAACTGAAGAAAGGGAGAAAGACCCGGGAAAGTTTTTATGATATTGTTAGATTGTGCCTGAGGCTTACATACTCACAGGTTTTTTTTGATTCATGAACTAGAACATGAGGCTCCAGTTATTTTAAGTAAACTTCTTTGCCTTGCAGTTAAGAGTTCTACGTAGCTGGACATGGGAGTTGTAATGTAGCAATTGGCTGAGTGGTGGATGAAAGCGGGTAGAACAGATCCCTGTGTGACAGTCAGGAATCGGATCCTTGTGATGCAATGGTTAAGGACCTGAACAAAGAGCAATGAGTCAGCATTTGGAAGGTGAGTCTGAGATGTCTCCACAAACAGATGTTAGGATTTTAGGATTTTGGTCACTGCTTCACAGAGAATCTAAAGAGAGGGGCAGGAGAAACTAGCTGGTGTGTGAGCAGAGCGGGGAGGAAACAGCAGCCTGGCTTCCTGTCACCAGAAAACCTAAGTGATAGACTGTCAAATACATTGATCGAGCCAGGGGACAGATCATCCTCCTCCCCCTCCTGCATGATGACAGGAAAAATAGAAGAGTAAAAACTCATCTGGAAAGGCTGATTCCTGGATCTAGAGCAGTCCTTCTCAGCCTTTTTACTGCTGTGAACTTTTAATACAGTTCCTCATGTTGTGATGACCACAACCATAAAATTATCCTTATTGTTGCTTTGTAACTGTACTCTTGATACTGTTATGAATTGTAAGATAATTCATATATTATATAATTATATATACATCATATAATATAATGTAATGTGTAAAAGAGTCTTTCAACCTCCCAGAGGGGTCACAACCCATGGAGGCTGAGGAGCACTGGTCTAGATCAACTTCCGCCTTCTATGCTATCCATGCCAGAGGAAAGGAAGAGCTAACCCCCTTTAAAGTAGGATGACCATATAGTTTGTCGTGTAAATGAGGAAATTCTGAGTGTGAAGAGGATGCTATTAATAATTAGACCTAGTTGATATTGCTAAAGCAGGTCACTCTAATTTTTAAAAAAGCTGTCACTAAGACATGGTCTTACATCAAGAACCAACCCCTTAGTCTTCCTCACCACCGGACAGTTATTTCTAGTTGTCCCTGGTAGAGTCCAAGATGGTAGCTAACCAGTCAGGTGAGGACTGAAGAACAAACCAGCCCCGAGCCTTACTGTAGGCTAAGGGTTAGGGCACCCATGAGTTCTGCACTCTGAAATGCAATGGCCAGTAGTGACTGGAATCATGCACCCCCAGAATAGGGCTCTCCGAAGTTCCCCTTACAGTTCAGTCAGAGAACATGGTAAGAATCCTTCTGGAGAGGAAGATTGGAGGTAAACTGGAAAAAGGTCAGAAACGTTTCTCTTTGGGGTTGGTAATTTTTGCTTGATATGTATGGTGTCAGGGTAGAGATTGAACCCAAGGTCTTGCACATGCTAAGTGGTCTACCAAGCTACCCTTTTGCTACATTTTATTTTGAAACAGGATTTTGCTATATTTCCCAGACTTGTCTCAGGCACCCTAGGAAATAAAATTATAGGTGAAAGTCACCAGACTTCCTGTTAGTTTTCTTTTTCTGTCACATTTTGTTTTGGGAGAGCTTATTATTATTATTTCAATGTTTGTTTTATTTTTCTGTGAGGTAGGGTGTGTGTGTGTGTGTGTGTGTGTGTGTGTGTGTGTGTGTGTGTGCATTTGCACCACATGCATGCAGGAGCCTGTGAAGGTCAGGAGATGGTTTTATGTCTCCTGAAACTGCAGTTACAGGCGGTTGTGAGCCTCCATGTGCATGCTAGCAACTGAACAACCAGCAAGAGCAGGATGTGCTCTGACCACAGAGCCTTCTCTCCAGTGTTATGGAACAATCTTCTTGTACATCTTGATGATATGTCTTTATAGGCAGGGCAGCAAGATGCAGATGTTACTGGAAAGAAGGATGGAGACACAGAAAGAAGAGAGGTGAATATACCATGTTAAGAGATGGTATAGCCATGTGGCAGAGGAGAGATAAGAAATATGGGTTAATTTAAAATGTGACAATTAGCTAGTAATAAGCCTGAGCTATTGACCGAGCATTATAATTAATAATAAGTCTCTACATAGTTATTTGGGAGTGACTGCTGAGACACAGAGATAATACTCTACATATGGCACCTAAATATTCAGCACCTACATCCTCATAAAATCTGAGAAAGCTTTTAAAATATTATAATTATAATTATAGAACCTTCATCCAGCCATGGATAGAGGCAGAGGCAAGAGATCCATAGCTAAGCACCAGATTTAGCTCTGGGTCCAGCTGAAGAGAGAGAGAGAGTATATGAACAAAGGGATCAAGATCATGAGGAGGAGACCCACAGAGACGGCTGACTGGAGCTATTGAAAGCTCACTGACTCTGAAATAACACCTGCGATGAATCTTCAAAGAAAGGAACTAAACCTCCAAAGGTAGACAACGGTCCAATGGTGTGGGCAGTTTGTAGAGTCTCTTGCAGTAGGACCATACTATGTTTCTGGTCATGAACTGACATCACAGAGCCCATTCCCTACAGATAACACCTAACCCAGCCTTAATACTGGGGGGAGGGACTCAGACCTACCTCAACTGGATATGCTGGACTGTACTGATCCACCTTGGGACTCCTTGCCCTCCTTGGGGAATGGATGGGGGAGGGGGAGGCTGAGGGAGGACTGGGAGGGACTGGGAGGAGGGAAGGGAGGGGGAGCAGTGGTAGATATAGAAAAAACCTTTTAAAATGAGTTTTAAAAATGAACTCAGAAAAAAAAAAATAAAAGAACACTGGCTGCTCTTTTAGAGAATCCAAGTTCAGTTCTCAGCAACCACATAATGGCTCAAAACTGCCTGCAACTCCAGTACTAGGGAATCTAACAATTTCCTCTGCCTCTGCAGGCAACAGGCACACACATGGTACACATGCTTAAATAAAGGCAAAACATCCATACACATAAAATAATAAATAAATCCATCATTTTTTTCAAGAAAGACTACTTATACTCTTATTTAAAAAAAATAAGATAACACATAGCTGAACATTCTAGAAGGTCTGGCTTGCATGTGGAATCAGGAAGGAAGGAGCAGGGATTTCTTTGAGTTCAACACACCTATGGTATTCCCCCATTTTAGTCACGTGACTCAGTCAATCCCCCCTCCCCTACCATTTTGTTTTTATCTAATGTCAATAGAAACTGTTCCAAGTAAGTTAAGAGAGTTTGAATTATTTTGTGTATGCCTGTGGCTATCCTCCCCAGAAAAGAACAAGAGGGCAGCACTGGAGGGTGGGTTTATGGGAACAGCAGCCACGCACCAGGAACTTTTCCTTGGGAGACTCACGGTTCTTCTATAACCATCATTGGAGGATTCCAGCTGTGAGCAGTGAACTGCCTTGGCCACCAGCAGCCAGGGCCTCCATGATAGGTCAGCTCGGCTGCCATCTGTTTTCTCACTATTCTATTGGTTCATTTGCTTTAAAAAGTATTTTTTGTTTGCTTGTTTTGTTTTGCTTTTTAACACAGGGCCTTGACCACACTAAGCATTCTATCAACTGAGTTAAATCTCCAGCCCCTGAAAAATAATGTTTTAGCCAAAGTTCCGGTTAACTTTGCTGTCTTATTAATGAGTAATATACAGCTTAGGCTTTGCTTGTTTTCTCAAGGCATTTAGCAAATCTCTGTTAAGTCTTGAGAGTTATAAGCAGTCCTTAACACACTGGGACACACACACACACACACACACACACACACACCACTCACACTCTGTTTGTCAGTGTTCCAGCTGCAGGCCAGCCTTTCTGTGGAAGCTCCTTCTCATTTTACTCAACTGTCTAGATGGAGAGTGTAGCTTGGTGGTGGGGGAGGAAGTGATTAAACTCAGTGTCGCCTCTGAGATTGCCTCACTCTTTGTTAGACCTTTGTTTTCCTCATATTTGAAGGGACTTAACCTTTATCAGCTATTCTGACGTAATGAGATTAGTGACTATGTCCTATTCAGGATTCTGTCCAGGAGCTTAACAGAATAGTCAGCTTTGAAGTACAAAACCAAGAACACTGATTGAATCTACCTAACAATGACTTCCTGCGTCAGCAGCTGAGAGGAACATCGCTTTTCCAAAGATAGCTTCCCATTGATGTGCATGGTATGAAGGTGGGTATCTCATTAGCATGTCCATAATTTTAAAGTATATCTTGTTTCCCAGAGACTTTGGGAAAATGAAAAGTGAAAGTATTTCCCCCATGTAGTCAAAGGAATTGGGGTACGGAAGGGTGTCACTGAGGAATGTTATCGCTGGGATATGCCTGGCTAGTTAAGAGCTAGTCCTAAAAAAGCCTCCTGCCTGCATTGTTTCCTGTAGTAAATGCCAGGACTGGGCTTCACCTAGGCTGGGAAGAGGAGGAAACTGTGAGTCACGGGAAAAGCCAGACTCAGGGATTCCATTCACCTCAATACTCCAAAGAGTAAGTGTATATTTCAATTCCCGAGTTTTAAAAACAAATCCTTACCTGACTTAATGGAGAAACATGAGGTACACTGCTGCCAGGAGTTGACTCCGGATAAGGATGTCCCTTACCATTGCTTCTCAGCTTGGTGTTGGAAACCGATGGCACCCCAACAAGAGGAGACAGACTAGAAGTGAAGAGCTGCAGCTGCTGTTTGTAAAAGCCATGACCATCTGCATGGAATTCACCCGAAGCTAATTTCCTCTCACTTATTTAATCTTTGCAAACAATCTTGAGTTTTGTGGGGTTTTTTTAAACACTTTTATTTATTTATTTAATTATTTGCCTTGGTGTTTGCCTGGAACTGAAACTACAGACAGTTGTGAGCTGCCATGTGGGTGCTGGGAATCGAACCCGGGTCCTCTGGAAGAGCAGCCGGTGCTCTTAACTGCTGAGCCATCTCTCCAGCTGAGCCATCTCTCCAGCCCCCAGAATGCATTTGTTTATTTGTACTTTATTTGCATTGGTATGTGTGAGGGTGTTAGATTTTTAGAGTTATAGACAGTTGTTAGCTGCCGTGTGGTTGCTGGGAATTGAACCCCGGTCCTCTGGAAGACCAGTCAGTGCTCTTAACCACTGAGACATCTCTCCAGGCCCGAGTTTTGTGGTTTTAAAATAAATAAATAAATAAGGAGAAATGGGCTGTGAGAAGCTGTGTTTACCCAAGGCTGCTCATTAGTAGGCAGTGGGGACTAAGCTTAAACACAGACAAGAATTTTTGCTGTATAGAACAGTAGTTCACAGCCTGTGGGTCGCAACCTCTTGGTAGCTGAATGACCATTTCATGGGGGTCACATATCAGATGTCCTGCATATCAGATATTTACATTACAATTCATAATAGTAGCAAAACTACACTTAAGAAGTAGCAACAAAAATAATGTTATGGTTGGGGGTCACCACAACATGAGGAAATATATTAAAGGGTCACAGCATTAGGGAGATTGAGAACACCTGGTATAGGTACATTCTGACTGAGAGGATGAAAGGGAGACCCAGGAAGCCCCATCCACCCATCCATCTATTCGACAACCTGCCACTCGCTGTGTTAGCATGTGTCCACTCTCTCTTCTGGATATTTCTGTATTCCAGGGTCCCCACTGTGAAAGACAGGAGCCTAAGAGCAGTCACACAAAGACAATAAGCCCACGAGCACTCAGTGATGTAAGTGAGTTGGCAGGGTAGGGCACAGGAGACATTAGGAGCTTTCAGAGACACTTTCTCCTGTGGTGACACTGAGCTACAGCATGAAAACGGACTTTCTGGACATTTCAGATAATGGCAAAACCCTGAGATCCTCTAAAGTGGGTGTGGGGCAAGGTGGCTGTACATACATAATGTCAGAGCTTGAGATCAGAGAAATGTCAGTTCAGAAGGACATTTAATGAAAGTAATTGTCACAGCAGTGATGTAATGAGACTCTGTCTGGAAAGAAAATACCTATGCTGATAGACAGGCTGAATGGTAAATATCTCAGGAGGTTGAATAGAATGCTAGAGTTAAAACACCTCGTTTTCTGTTCTTCCTTTTGTTGTGACTATACTCAGTGGTGTCACTGTGTCAAAAAGAAAACTCTGAATAAAACTGTACTAGGATCTATTTGCATTGGCTAAACCTCACACCCATCCCCTACCACAGTTACTTTATCACTAGCTACAGCTTTCAAACAGAAGAAAAGGAAAACTTGTCTATCCACTAAACATTATAAGGGTGAGAAATGTGTCAGAACAAAGCATGGATCCTGTTCCTAGGGAGCTTGTGGTGTCAAGCTGACCACAATGGTTTACTCTAACAGAAGTCATAAATAGTTGATGGTGCTGTGCACGTGCTAAGACATATGAACCCTTCAGTTATTTACAGTCCCAGCCACCCCGTGTGACAGTTCCTATTGTCATCTTCCTTCCCTGGGTCATTGTGCAGCTGGCTTGAACAGCTAGTAACCCCAGCATCACTTTACTATGATGAAGGCGCTGACACAGACACCTCCATAGAGCAATATCCAAGGTGCTCTGTCACCTGAGTGGCTGGGACCAGGAAGTACATCCTGAGAACGTTTTCAGATGAGCCTGGAAGGCTGTTACCTAGGCACAGAGGAAGGGAGTGAGGTGATTCTGGGCTGAAGGAACCTATGAGCAATGATGCTGAGCTCAGAAGCAGACTGGCTTACAGAAGACGACAAAGCATCATGAAAGGCAAAAAATGAGACCAAGATGGAGGTGACGGGAGCAGCGCAAAAGTAAAAGTGAAAGTCTTCCTGTCTTGCATTGCTGTTGGGTGTTTTGATGGCTTTATGAGATCCAGTATTTCTATGAAACACAAACTCACCATCTTCCCAAGGAATGAGCACTGGAGGCTGCTTTAGGATAAACAGTAAGAATCCATCTTAAAAACAAAAACTTTTCTAAGATCTATCTAAATTAACTCATAAGTTTAACAAGTAACTACTAAGTCATTTTAGATGTATTTATTTCTAACTTTATGTGTGAAAATGAGTGTTTTGCCTGCATGCATATCTGTTATACCATGTGCATGCTGGTACCCACAGAAGCCAGGCGATGGTGTTGGATTCCCTGGAAATGCAGTTACAGACTATTGCAAATAGAAACTGAACCCACGTCCTCTGAAAGAGCAGTAAATGTTCTTAACCACTCAGCTGTCTCTCCAGCCTCTGAATTCAGTTTTAAGAAAAAAAATATTACCATAAATGGGAAGACATCTAATATTTGAATTCAAGATTTTCAGGAATTTAGATTCATTCGTTGCTTTGTTTGATTTCCTCTTTGTCTTTCAAGTGCAAAAATAATAAGATGTAAAATGGCCATTTTTGTTTTGTTTTGTTTTATTTGAGACAGTGTCTTGTATAGCCCAGGCTAGCCTAGACCTCAGTGGGATAGCCAAGGCTGGCCTTGAACTCCTGATCTTCCTGCTTCCACTTCCCAGGTATTTGGTCTGTGTTGCTGGGTATGGTGATGCATGACTATAATCCCAGCACATGGGAAAGTAAGGCAGAAGGATCATGAATTTGAGGGCAACATGGTTACAAAGCAGTATTCTGCCTGAGAATACTGATGATAGATGGATGGGAGCATAGATAGATGATGGATAGATAGTTAAATTATACACAGATATCATGCAAATGGTATGTGTAACACATCCTTGCTAAAGTAGAATTAATTATAAAAAGAATGTGTAATAAATGCTAGAAGCCACCTGTCTTAGTTAATTTTTCTACTGTTATAACAAAGCATCATGGCCAAGGCAACTTATAAAAGAAAGCATTTAATTGATGGCTTCAAGCATTTTAATGAATGTGGACCATCCTCATTCAAACTACCACATCAGTCTTCACAGCACTGGTCTGCCTGTCCTGGTGACTTACAAAAGACCTTTCTAAAAGAAAACACACCTTGAAGCAGAGTATGTCGCTATATATGCAGGTAGGTTATCTCTACTGTGGGTAAATGTAAGTGACTCATGCTTTCCAGCTATGTGTACTGGAGAGACTGAAACAAAAGACAGTATCAAAGAAGTGTTATCCTTAGTGTGTATGCAAAGCCGGTATGTGAGCATAAAGCATTGTTTTATTGATGGAGACATTCATCGGTAGCCCCGCCCCTTTGTGTTTAAAGATATGAATTTGGAGAGTCAATACTCAGCCAGGCTCTGGCTCTGGCTCATAGACAGACCTTTGTGGGCGGCTGAGCCTCCATCCTCACTGTGTAGAGGCTCCATGTTTTCTCCTCCCTCTACTTCCATGCTGATTTATAAACATATTTCAAACCCTATGGATGCCTGTAGTTTGTATAGTCTGTGCCACATAACACTTTTATTTTATCCTTTCCTCATTGGCTTAGGAGATGTTTTGTGCAATTTGCTGCCTTTATCTCCCCAACTGGACTCAAAGCTTACACTCAAATGTGTAAGAACACATTGTTCATTTTATTTCTGATTGGCATATCATAATTACATGTTTATGGGATATAGTGTGACAATTCAACACCTATATACAATGTCTGATGAACAAACTTTTCATATCCTACAACATGTACTCTTTATTGGTGATGGAAGCCTTCAAAACCATCTCTTGTAGTTCTTGCATTGTAGTACATAATACATTGTCGAAAAGTCAGATGTGCGTTGACACCTTCAGTCTCCTCTCCTTCAGTTCCTTGTAGAATATGTAAGACTGTTGCGAATTCTACATGTAACCTCAGTACTCGGGAGATAGAGGCAAGAAGTTGGAGTTTATGGTCGTCCTCAGTTATATAGCAAGCTTGAGGCCAGCCTGTGATGTGTGTATGAAACCCTGCTCACCACCATCTCACTGTCCAAACAAATAAGTAAACAAACAAACAAACAAATAGTTAACAGAACTATAACTGCCTTGCTTTGCTATAGAACTCGCTCTTCCTACTGGAGTTATCCACCTCCCTCTGTCTACTTCCAGCCCAGACCTCTTTGGGGGTTGTAGACCCTTTCACAGGGGTCACATATCAGCTATCTTGCTTGTCAGGTACTTACATTATGACTAGTAACAGAAGCAAATGTTATGAAGTAGCAAAGAAAATACTTTTATGGCTGGGGGACACCACAACATGAGGAACCATCCTAAAAGGTCACAGCACTGGGCAGATGTCCCTGCTCTAGGAACATCTATCCACTCTTCTTCATGAGCTCAACTTTTTCAGCTTCTCTGTGAGTGGGAATGTGTAGTAAGGGATTTTGCCCCAAGTTGGTTCTCTGCCTGCCTTTTCCATGCTGTGTAGTAATGGAGTAGCTTCCAAGGCCCTGGAAGAACGTGTTCCTGGCCTGGTGAGATGACCCAATAGATAAAGGCACTTACTGCCAAGCCTGATAAGTGCAATTCAGTTCCCGGGCCCCACACTGTGAAAAGAGAAAACCAACTGTTAAGTTGTCCTCCAACTTCTTATACACACATACATGCACGCATACTCTCATGCGTACACACACACTTAATCACGCACACAAACACGTGCATATAAATACAAAAAGATTAGAACAAAGGCTGTGTCCCTCTCCTTTCTTGTCTGTGAAACTCAGAAGTCTTTGGCGCTCGGCCCCTGGGAATGCTCCTCCCCTCAGCTTCAGCAAACCTCTACCTGGCCCTGTTCTCTGGTCCTCCTGTCAGCATCCCAGCTGCCCTCAGTTCTGGGCTATTCCCAACCAGAAACCCTTTCTCACCCACGACTTGAACAACATTAACTTTCTTACTTAATAAATTGTGTTTGCCTTCCCTTCTCCAGGGCTCAGATCACTCTATGAATGAATCTCTGTAGGTGGCTTCTGGACACATTACCCATAGTCAATGTACTCTCCAGCAGTTGTCTTCATTGTTAACATTTCTATTAGTTATTGGGTTCCCGAGGCCAGCCACGCCCATGCAGGGGCAGGCACTCCTGTCCTGAGAGTTATGTCAGTTTCTGGGTTACACCAGGATGTTTTCCATAGACAGTTCACTTTTGATGTGGGGTTTTATTTATGTTCATTTAACAATGAACCAGTTTAACAACTTCAAAAGGTCAACTAAAAAAAGGACCAGCCAACCTGTATACCTATCTGTTAAATATAAATAGAACTTATTGTATCTATGGAGTTTGTTTTTTTTTTTTTTAATGAGAAAGGACTACAGAGTTTACCAAGAGACAGGTGGTTAATATTCTGCCTCTAGCCACATCTATTGTAATAGTTATGTCTCCTTCATGTGGAGAGATTACAAATTAGGAAAATATTTATGCAAAGCTGAGATCTTTGTAGTCTCAGGATGAGACCACTACAAAGAATGAATTTTCTATACAGCCACTTTGAAAATAAGTATGGAAGTTTCTCAGAAAATTGGAAATTGATCTACCTCCAGACCTAGATATAACATTCTTCGGCATATACCCAAAGAGTGCTCAGTCATACCACAAGGACACTTGCTCAACTATGCTCATAGTAGCTTTGTTCATAGTAGTCAGAACCTGGAAACAATCTAGATGTCCCACAACCAAAGAATGGATAAAGAAAATGTGGTACATTTAAACAATGAGGAATTACTAAGCTGTTAAAGACAATGACTGTATGAAATTTGAAGGTGAATAGATGTGACTAGAAAAAAATCATCCTGAGTGAAGTAACCCAGACTCAGAAAGACAAACATGGTATGTACTCACTCATAAGTGGATATTAGCTATAAAGTAAAGGATAACCAGAGAGGCTAGGGAACAAGGAGGGCCCAAGGGAAGGGAGAGGGGTGCATGGATCTCCCAGGGAAGAAATAGAAGGGATCTAGGAGGTGGGCTGGAGGCAGGTGGAGGTGAGAACTAGAGGGATCAGGTTGGGGTGTGGGGGTGGCCAAGCTCAGAGAATCCTGCTAAAGAGAGGCAAGAAGGGATTGTAGGAGCCAGGGGCCTCTAGGACATCACAGGGGGCCCTAGAGAAAAACACTAACCTGGGCTCATAGGCACTCACAAGAGTCTGAACAGACAGCCAGGGAGCCTGCATGGGACTGACCTGGGCCCTGTACATGTGTGACGATTGTGTAGCTTGGTTTACTTGTGGGATTTCTAGCAGTGGGAGCAAAGACTGTCCCTAACCTTTTGGGTGACTTCTGGGAACCTATTCCTCATACTGGGTTGCCTTGCCCAGACTTAATGCAAGGGGAGGAGCTTAGTTCTACAGCAACTTGATATGGCAAGCTTTGTTGATACCCACGGGAGGCCTGCCACTTTCTGAACAGAAACAGAAAAGAAGTGGAGGCAGGGAGCAGGTAGGTGGCAGAAGCTAAATGGAAGGAAACAGGGAAGGAGAAACTGTAGCCAGGTCATAAATGAATATATTTAATTAATAATAATAATAATAAATGAAGTTTCTGATGAGCTTCCTGAAGCTTGGCTGGCCAAGCATGATGGAGAAAGATGAAAGAAAGCTGGACTCTGCTAATCAGATTAGGCTTAATTCAACACCTATGGTCAATTCCCATAGCTTCTCTACCTGCTCTCCGCTACATCAGCCTCCTGCCTCATCCTGGCCCTGGAGTGTGTGCATCCCCCGCTCTAGGAGTTGCAATGATGAGAAGGTATCCTGACCATTAACATTTAGTGAATCTCGGTGATGAACAGAAGAACAGAAAACAACCGCCTTTCTGTTAATGGTAACAGAACAGTTAATAGTAACAAATAGTAAGTGTTTGGGACTTTGTAGACATGTGGTCTTTGGCAACTTCTTCACTCTGAAGCTGTAAGGCAAAAGTAGAGAAGACAGTAAGAAAATGAATAAACATGATTATATTCTAATAAAGCCTTAGTTACAAAAGCAGTTGGCCAGGGTTGGGATCCTCACACCACAGTGCACTGGCCCTTGGATTTCAGTACTAACTGTCTCTAGCTTTCATACTTTAACTCTCTTTTTTAAAACAGACCAGATAAATTTGTACTTTTGGGGGGCTGGAGAGATGGCTCAGAGATTAAGAGCACTGACTGTTCTTCCAGAGGACCGGGGTTCAATTCCCAGCAACCACATGGTGGCTCACAACCATCTGTTATGGCATCTGGTATCCTCTTCTGTATACTGTAAACATAAAAAATAAATAAATCCTTAATAAAAAAAATTGTACTTTTTTTTGAAAACTAAAAGAAAAGAGTAACTCTGCATGGCTCATGGGAAGCTTCCAGGAAACCAGCAGGACTGGACTGGCTATGCGGGGCAGGTGAAGGAATGCACTGTAACTAAGCTTACTCAAGAAACCCTGGGGCACTTGGATAGCAGGCCAGGCTGTGTGATATTTCTTAACTCTGTCTCCAGCTTGGAATTCCAAGACTGCCATAAGTAGTATTTGGAAAGAAGGGAGGGATAAAATACCTGGCCCTGTGCATCCCATGTCCTCATTAAAGCACAGGTGCTGTAGGCGGGGCATTCATCATCGGCTCCAGATGAGTCACTTTGTTGTGCAATGACATGACCAGGCAAGAGGGCCAATGTACAACCATAGCTTGGCAGGGTCCAAATCCACCTTCCTTTAATGTCTAGTCTGTCTAAGGACAGGGCTTCATGAAAATGATGTCTAGTAACCATGAAGGGCTTCATATCTTCTAGAGTCGCAACTAAAAATTAAAGTTAAGTAAATTGATTCAGCACCCCAGAGCAGAGACAGATGAATCTCCGTGACTTCAAGGTCAGCCTGGTCTATATATTAAGTTCCAGGCCAGACAGGACTACTTAGTGAAACTCTGTCTCATAAAAACAAAAACAAAAAAACCAGCCGTTACAACACTTTTAATGATTTAATTAACATATATAATTATATACAAAACAGGTTTCAGAGTGACATTTTCATTTATGCATATATTTTTATCATGTTCACCCCCATTACAAACTCTTATTCTCTCACTAATTTACTTTCTAATTTACCCTTACCATCATCAGATCCAACAGGTTCTACTTTCTCTTCTCTGAAGACAGCAGAAGCAGAGAAGTTTAATAACCTAAACCTAAAACCAGTAATCAACACAGAGAGGTCTGACTCCACGTCACACAGTACTGTCCTGGGAAAGACATCATCAGCTCACAGAGTGGGAAAGAAAGGAGACTCTGGCATTAGTAAAGCCTGCAGGCTATTCAGTCAAAATAGAAGCATGATGCTTATTCCCCCCAGTTTTCTTCACTGCATCATGCTTTTCACCCTGCGTCCAGATGAGAACACTGCACTTCGATGCTGAGCTATCAATTTCATCAACTTGCTGTTCCATAACCCAGTGCAAATAGATGCTAAGGTCTACCAATATACAGAATGGGTGTGTACAGTCCTCACTGGGAGCTGATTGTAGAAAACAAGACATGTATATTAAAAGATGAATATGCAACACACAACTGACTTGCTTCATACTAGACAAGGAAAGAATGCTGGGAGCCCCAGGTCACTGTGGAGAAGTCAGGTTCTGGACTGGAGAAGGTATTTATCTGGGAGTAGTGGGATCATGAAATGGATGTTTGGAGGTAAAGCCTCAGCTTGATCATAGCTAGGCTGAAGGTGAGTTGGGAAGGGCAAGCCAAGGTCAGATGATGCAGATCCTAAACATGATGCATAGCCATTTGATTTCATTATATAAATAAGAGCACCAGTGCCCACCCCAGGCCTGTGGAGGGCCTTGACAATGCCAAGCAGAAAGACCAAGGGCTTCGGAAAGAAGGGAGCCTTTGAAGCCAATCCCAGCTCTGGCTTTTACCAGCAGTGTGACTGAGGGCTACTTGTCTAATTTCGGTTTATCCATGAGTGAAATGTGAGTAGTTCCCATCACACATGGTTCTGGAGCCTGAATGTGCCCGTTTTGTTTTGAAGGGCCACAGCTTTCTGGCAATGCTTGGTGAAAGTACATCAGCAATATGTATGCTAGCGAGGATAGCTGTATTCTAATAAAACTTTATTTGCAGAACAGGATCAGCTAGCTGAATTTTGTCAACCTTCTGTTATAAAAGATGAAGCAAAATAATGTCAACAAAGAAGTTACTACAAAACAGAATTAAAGCTGGGCCTAGAGGTGCACATTTTTAATTCCAGTACCCCAGATGCAGAGACAAATGAACCACTGTGACTTTAAGACCAGCCTGGTCTGTCTAGTAAGTTCCAGGCAAGGTAGGGCTACATAGTGAAACCTTGTCTTAAAAGAGAGAGAGAGAGAAAGAAAGAATTAAGTAGCAATTTATTAACATGTAGACTTATACATAAAATCGGTTTATTATATTTGTATGTGCACATATTTTATCACATCCACTCCCATCACCCTCTCTTGCCCTCTCATCCCATCATCTCTTCCTCTTCCCTTCCTGTCCCCTCTGTTCCCATGTCTTTGTGGGGGAGGCAGGTAATGACCCAGTGAGTTTGATGAGTTTAATTTCAATGGCTTACAGGAGCATGGGTGATAGTCCTGCTGGAAACTTGGCTGCTCACCAATGACTGTAGCACTGAAGAAGATGTCTCTCCTCCTCCCATTAACCATCCATAAATCCTCAGGGAACACCAGAGCAGTGGGTCCTGATGATCCCCTCCCCGCTCCATGGCACGCATTGGTTGCCCAGTCTTGTGCACATCCTGCACAGATTCTCAAAGCTACTGTGAGTTTAAGAGTGCCACAGCCTGGAAGATGGCATTCCACAACATCCCTTCCCTTCCACTCACTGAGACACGCTGTGTCTCTTCTTGATGCTCCCTGAGCCATCAAGGGTGACACACATGTCCCTTTTAGGCCTGAACATTGAACAGCCTCTCATTCTCAGCACTGTGACCAGCTAAAATCTCTGCAGTAACCACTGCCCGCTACAAATGGAAGCTTCTCTGGCCAAATCTGAGAGCAGCATTTATCTATGGGAATAAACATAGCTAAACAGAGGGCAATTGGATGGGCATATGTGTCTATTCAGCAGTACCTTCACCATCAAGACCTATGATGTCTGCAGTCTCAGGCTTTAAACCAGATTTACAGTGCCAAATTCCAACTTTTTCGAATTCCTTGGCCCTCTGAAGGATATGTCCCCCATCACCACCTTGCTGTAATTGACACTCATGTATATGTGCTTTATAACCTGTTTTTCTGTTGTGCTGACACCATCCCATTATACCTTTAAGATGTACTTCAGAACCACGAGTTTGGGCAGTTCTTAAGGGCAGCATTTACTAGCAATATAAGGAAAAGAAACATTCCTTGGTTACAGTCACAAGTGAGAAACACATCCACTTCTGGGGCAAGAAGACAGGAAGCAATACTCACCATCCAGTCTCTTTCCCTTACTGCTCAGAAACAAACAAACCAAACAAAAGGAAAGTAAGAAAAGAGGGAGGGGCTGGAGAGATGGCTCAGCGGTTAGGAGCACCGTCTGCTCTTCCAGAGGACCCGGGTTCGATTCCCAGCACCCACATGGCAGCTAACAACTGTCTGTAGTTCCAGTTCCAGGCAAACACCAAGGCAAATAAATAAATAAATAAAGTTTAAAAAAAAGAAAAAAAGAAAATCAGGATAAATCAATACTGAATAAAAGTGTGTGTGTGTAAACACTAAGTTAAGTATTTTTAGAGAGAGAGAAAAGAAAGGGGGAGGGAGGGAGAGAGAAAGGGAAAGAAAAAAGGAAAGAGAGAGAAAGGAAGAATCTCCTGAGGTTCCCCATCCCCTCGCTGGATGTGAGATTGACCTGGGTAAGGAAATTGTAGTGACAGAGCGCCCCCTACTGAAGACAAAAGGGAATTCTCAATTCTATCCTTAACTATCATTGTGTTACTACGTACAGAAATCTAGAGTCAACTGGACATGGTGGTACATATCTGTAATCCCAGCTATCTCGGGGGCTATAGAAGAAATATCTTGAATTGGATACCAGCCTGAACTACACAAAAAGACTCCATCTAAAATAGGAAACAGGTTTCAGTAATTAAGCTTGCTTGAGAACATTTAGCACAGCAGTCTTTTTCTTTTCTGCAAAAAGAAGCTTCTTTGATGATGGGAGCAGCTACACTGTGGATGTAAGAATAAGTATTTATAATACAATTAGGAATTATACTGGCTTTTAAACACTGTAGCAATATGCTCTCCTCCAGGGTTGGTGACCTCCTCCTCTGCCACAGGTAATTAGCTAGGTTTCCAGTACTAGTCATGAATTCTTTCCTAGTCAACAGCATTTAAGTTCAATTAGGCGGCTGTCGGTCATCACCAAGAGGTAAATGCCACTATTATACCCTTGGGTATGTCTTGCCATGCTGGTTATTGCTGTGGTTAGAGTCCCTACGGCTCAGCAGGATTGGTCATGCTTTTCTCCCCTGGCAGTTTGCATATCCTGTCGCATACCATGAGAAGTAGCCCTCGGGGAACAGCTTTCCAGGTCAGTTATAACTTGATTTTTCTAAGTCCTGTGTTAAAAATATGTGCTAGCTCCATTAATAGGGTCTTAGCCTCCAGTTCTAGAAGGCAACCAGGGACAATGGCAATGGTGATGGCGATGGAAATGGCAATGGCCTATATTGTGTGGGGCATCTTCTGGAGTCCTCTGACTAACCACTCAAAGGAGCTTTCCCAGCCTGGCACTAGGATTTTTTTAATTTTTTATTAATTAATTTATTTATTTGATGTTTTCTTTTTTATTATGAAAAAGGTCATTTTTTATCCATGTATCCCCTTATTCAGGTTTCCTTCCACTCCCCGCCCCAGTCACTCTCTCTTCTCCCCATCTCTTTATCTCCTCCCCATCAAGGGCAAGAGGTCCCCAGGTCCCAAGGTGGCTTAGTTCAGCATCCACACCAGGGAGATCCGCTTTCCTCACCCCAACATCTAGACTGAGTCAAGTGTTCTTCTGGAGGGAATGGGCTCCAAGGTGTCAATCCAAGATGTTTCAGATCCCAAACTGTTCAGTGGCTGTGGTTTGCAGCTTTGACATGCTTAGCTTTTTTTGTTTAAAGTCCACCAATGAGTGAGTACATCCCCTGTTTATCTTTCTGGGTTTCTGAGACCTCACTCAGGAGGATATTCTCCAAATCCATCTATTTGCCTGCAAATTTTAGGATATCATTTTTTCTCACTACTGAGTAGTACTCCATTGTGTAGATGTACCAAAGTTTGTTAATCCATTCTTCAGTCGAGGGACATCTACAGGATCAAGATCTGAGCATAACAATTAAGAGGAAACCAAAGAAAATGACCTTAAAAACAACTTTATGAAGATAATAGAAACCTTAAAAGAGGATATAAAAAATCCCCTTGAAGAAACAGAAGAAAATATAAACAAAAAAATTAAAAGAGATTAACAAATCCCTGAAAGAAAATAAAGAAAACCAAGGAAAAGAAAACAAACAGGTGAAAGAAACATTCCAGGAATTAAAAATTGAAATAGAAGCAATAAAGAAGGCACAAACTGAGGCAAAGCTGGAAATAAAAAATGTGAAGAAACTAACTGGAAGTACAGATGCAAGCATAACCAACAGAATGCAAGAGATGGAAGACAGACTATCTGGAGTGGAAGATTATATATTGGAATCTCTGAAGTGGAAGATTCTATATTGGAAATACATACGTCAGTTAAAGAAAACATTAAAGCCAAAAAAGTTATAACACAAAACATCCAGGAAATCTGAGATACAATAAAAAGGCCAAACCTGAGAATAATTAGAATCAAAGAAGGAGAAGAATACCAGCTCGAAGGCACAGAAAATATAGTCAACAAAATTATAGAAGAAATTTTTCCCAACATAAAGAAAGTAGAGATACAAGAAGCTTACAGAACACCAAATAGATTAGATCACAATAAAAAGCCTACTCATCACATAATAATCAAGCCACTAAACCTACAGAACAAAGAAAAAAATACTAAGAGCTGCAAAGAAAAAGGACAAATTACCTATAAAGGCAGACCAATCAGAAAAACACCCAACTATTCAATAGAAACAATGAAAGCAAGAAGGACCTGGTCAGATGTTATACAGACACTGAAAGAGCATGGCTGCCAACCCAGACTACTATACCCAGCAAAACTATCAATCACCATAGATGGAGTAAACAAGATATCTCATGACAAAACCAGATCTAAACAATACCTATATACAAATCCAGCCCTTCAGAAAGCACTAGAGGGAAAACTCCAACCTAACAAAACTAGATAAACCCATGAAACCACAAGTGATCAATAATCTCACAGAAGAAAATCCCAAAGAAAAGAAATACACACATGCTACCACCAAAAATAACAAGAAGTAACAATCATTGGTCATTAATATCTCTTAATATCAATTGACTCAGTTCACCTATAAAAAATACATCCTAACATGATGAATACAAAACAGAATCCATCCGTCTGTTGCAAACAAGAAACACATCTCAACTTCAAAGACAGCCACAGGCTCAGAGTAAAAGGCTGGGAAAAGACTTTCCAATCAAATGATCCTAAGAAACCAGTTGCTGTAGCCATTCTAATATCTAATATCAAAATAAACTTGAAACTAAAATCAATCAAAAGAGACCAGAACAGACATTAATTATTCATCTCAGAAAAAAATTCTCAATCCTGAATATTTATGCCCCCAACACAAGGGCACCTTCATATATAAAAGAAACACTACTAAAGCTTAAACCTCATATCAAACCCCACACACTAATAGTGGGAGAACTCAATACCCCACTTTTATCCTTGGATAAGTCAACCAGACAGAAACTCAACAGAGAAATAAGAGATCTAACAGATGCTATGACCCAAATGGACTTAATAAATATATACAGAAACTTCCACCCAAACACAAAGGAATATACGTATTTCTTAGCACCCTGTTGCACAAATTCTAGTTATATTAAAAAAAAAAACTCAGAGCCAGATATTGGGGAAAGGTTGAAATATTAAAGAGAGAAACACCACAGTCAAATCTCATCCAGCTATCTTCCAGCTTCCTCAGCCTCACTCCTGGTCACTTCTAAAGCCTCATCTGTCTTTCTATACCTGACTTAAATATCTTCTTTGCTCAGCTGTATCCCATTCAGGTTAAGATTAAAGGCGTGAGCTACTCTATTTGGTACTTAGCCTTGAACTCACAGAAACACAGAAAGATCTCAGTCTCTGGAGTTATGGAATTAAAGGTTTAGGTCACCACTCGGTCTTCCCCTTGCTGGGATTAAAGGTGTGTGCTATTGAAGCCCAGCTGTTTGTCCTTGTACTCACAGAGATCCACTGAATTCCTGTGCTGTGAAAAAGTATGAGTTACCACTGCTCTGTTATCTCTTGAACTCTCTGAGATCCAGAACAATCTCCCAAGTGATGGGACTAATGGTGTGAGCTACCTCTGCCTAGTTTGACTGTGGGTTGATATCTTGATATTCCAGGTTTTATTAAATAAATGGAGAAAAACTCAAAGCAATCCCACTAAAATCAGGAACAAGACAAGGATGTCCTCTCTCTTCTTATCTATTCAATATAGTTCTCAAAGTTTTAGCTAAAGCAATAAGATAACAAAAGGAGATTAATGGGATAAAAATTGGAAAGGAAGAAGTCAAACAATATTTGCAGATGGTATGACAGTATACATAAGTGACCCACAACATTCTACCAGGAAATCCCTACAGCTGATAAACACTTTCAACAATGTAGCAGGATACAAGATTAACTCAAAAAAATTATTAGCCCTCCTATATACTAAGGATAAAAGGGCTAAAAAAGAAATAAGGGAAACATCATCCTTTATAATGGCTGCAACTATCATTAAATATTTTGGTGTAACTTTAACCAAAGAAGTAGCAGATCTGTTTGTCAAAAACATTAGAAAGAAGAAAGAAGAAACACTGAAGAAAGTAATTGAAGAGGATATTAGAAAAAAGATTTCCCATGCTCCTGGATAGGTAGAATCAACATTGTAAAAATGGCCATTCTACCAAAAGCAATCTACAGATTCAACGCACTTACCATCAAAATCCCAACACAATTTTTTACAGACATTGAAAGGACAATACTCAGCTTCATATGGAATAATAGGAAACCCAGGATTGCCAAAACAATCTTGCCCAATAAAAGAACTTCAGAGGCATCACCATGCCTGACTTCAAGCTATACTATAGAGTTACAGTAATTTAAAAAAAAAAAAAAAAAACCAGCCTGCTATTAGCATAAAAACAGATTTATGGATCAATGGAATTTAATCAAAGATCCTGACCTTAATCCACACACCTATGAACACCTGATATTTGACAAAGAGGCCAAATATAAAATGGAAAGAAGATAGCATCTTCAACAAATGGTGTTGGCATAACTGGATGATAGTATGTAGAAGAATGCAAATAGATCCAAGCCTATCACCCTACACAAAACTCAAATCCAAGTCTATCAAATACCTCAACATACAACCAGCTACACTGAACTTGATAGAAAAGAAAATGAGAAATACCTTCCAACACATTGGCACAGGTGACCACTTCCAGTAGCACGGACACTAAGAACAATCAGTAAGTGGAACCTCCTGAAACTGAGAAGCTTCTGTAAGGCCAAGGGCACAGTCACTAAGACAAAACAACAGCCTATAGAAGGGTAAAATATCTTCACCAACCCTACAACTGACAGAGGGCTGATCTGTAAAATATATAGCTGGATGGAAGTGTGTAGAAAAATGCAAATAGGGGGGCTGGAGAGATGGCTCAGAGGTTAAAAGCACTGACTGTTCTTCCAGAGGACCTGAGTTTAATTCCCAGCAAAACCAGATGGTGGCTCTATGATGAGGTCTGGTGCCCTCTTCTGTAAAACTGTATGCATAATAAATAAATAAATTTTCAAAAAAAGAAAAAGAAAAATGCAAATAGATCCTAGCCGGTCACTCTGCACAAAACTCAAATCCAAGTGGATCAATGACCTCAACATAAACCCAGCCACTTTAAACTTGATAGAAAAGAAAGTGTGGGAAATACACTTCTACGAATTGGCACAGGCTACCACTTCCTAAATATAACACCAGTGGCACAGACACTAAGACCAACAATCAATAAGTGGGATCTCCTGAAGCTAAGAAGCTTCTGCAAAGCCAAGGACACTGTCAATAGGACTAAACAACAGCCTACAGAATGGGAAAAGATTTTCACCAACCCTACAAGTGATAGAGGACTGATCTCTAAGATATATAAAGAGCTCAAGAATCTAGAGCCCAAAACCTTGAATAACTCAATCAAAAAATGGGGTTCAGATCTAAAAAGGGAATTCTCAGCAGAAGAATCATGAATGGCTTAAAGGCACCTGAAAAAGTGCTCATCATCTTTAGCCATCAGAGAAATGCAAATCAAAACAACTTTGAGATGCCACCTGACACCTGTTAGATTGGCTAAGATAAAAGACACAGAGGACAGCCTATGCTGGAGAGGATGCGGAGCAAGGAAAACACTCTTCCATTGTTGGTGGGAAGGTAAGCTTGTTCAGCCACTTTGGAATGCAGTATGGCGGTTTCTCAGAAAATTGAGAATCAATCTCCCCAAAGACCCAGCAATACCACTTCTGGGTGTATACCCTAAAGAGGCACAGTCATACTCCAAAGACATTAGCTCAACTATGTTCATAGCAGCATTATTTGTAATACCAAGAACCTGGAAACAACCTAGATGTCCCTCAACTGAGGAATGGATTAACAAACTGTGGTAAATAATAATAAAAAGAAAATAAAAATAAAAAAAATAAAAAGTACACTATAAAATTGTGAGCCAGATGAGATATGTGATACACACACACACACACACACACACACACACACACACCCTGGACTCAGTTCTTAGTACTGTAAATATATAAAAATAAAATAGATGGGGGCTGGAGAGATGGCTCAGCGGTTAAGAGCACCGTCTGCTCTTCCAGAGGACCCGGGTTCGATTCCCAGCACCCACATGGCAGCTAACAACTGTCTGTAGTTCCAGTTCCAGGCAAACATCAAGGCAAATAAATAAATAAATAAAGTTTAAAAATAAAATAGATTACCCAAATAAAATCCCTTGACCGGCTCACATATTGTTCTGATATTTTAGCCTTCCCAAATACAGCTTCTAAACTGATTTCACAGCAGTACTTCAATTACCTCCCTTTTTATTATAAAATGATATGTGTTCTTTCTAAACTATCAATCATATTTTGATTGGATTTAATGCCCACTTCTTAAGGTGAGATAGTAGTGAATGTATTTTTATGGCTTCCTTTAAAATAAAATACTCATTTTTTATGTTATTTTTGATTAGAAATAAATGTTTACAACAATAAAAAAAATACCACTATTGAGTATATACCCAAAGGATGCACATTCATACCCCAAAGGCATTAGCTCAAAGGCATTCATAGCAGCATTATTTGTAATTGCAAGAACCTGGAAACAACCTAGATGCCCTTCAACTAAAGAATGGATTTTTAAAATGTGGTTCATCTACACAATGGAGTACTATTCAGCAGTTAAAAAAAAAATGATATCCAAAATTTCACAGAAAAGTGAATAGATTTGGAGAATATTCTTCTGAGTGAGCTATCACAAACTCAGAATGATAAGCAGGGGATGTACTCACTCACTAGTCGACTTTAAACAAAAAGTAAAGAACACCCAAGCTACAAACCACAACTCATGAACAGCTTGGGATCAGAAGGAACTTAAGAGAGACATTCAGGGATTCACCTAGGAAGAGAGAAATAGAGAAGATCTCCTTAGCAAATTGGGATCATAATTGGGTAGCAACCTAGAAGAGATGGGAACAAATCATGAGAGAAGAAGATGGTTGAATGAGAAGAGCAACAAAGAGGGAGGAAAAAAAGAGATGGATATCTTGATACAGAAAGACAATGTGGGCTTGGGAAGAGACCAGGTACCTGGAAAACCTCCAAGGACTTACACGATGTCCCTGGCTAGGTCTCCAACCAATAGTGGAGGTGTTGCCTAAACAGGACTTTCCCTATAATCAAATGAATACCACCCTAAATGTCCCCACAGAACCTACATTCTTCAGTGAATAGAGGTGGAGGCAGAGATGCATGGCTAAGCACTGTGATGAGCTCCCTGTCCAGTTGGAGAGCAGAGGAGGAGAGTCTGTATGAACAAGGGGATAAGGATTATGAGGAGAAGTCCCGCAGAGATGGCTGGCTGGAGCTCTGGGGAGCTCACTGAATCAAAAACAGCAACTGGGGAACCATCAGGAAAAGGAGCTAGGCCCTCCAAGGGTAGGAGACTGTCAATTGGCATGGGCAGTATGTGGAGCCTCGAGGGGTGGGATCAGACTGTATACCTCTCCATGGGTTGGCACCGTGGAGCCCATTCCCTGCAGAGGAGTACCTAACCCAATCTTGATATTGGGATAAGAAAATTGGACCTGCTTGGAGTGGATGCAAGCTGAGATGACCCATTTTGAGACTTCTTGCCCTTTTTGGGGAGGGGATCTAGGGATGGGGTGAGGGGAGGCTGAAGGTGGACTGGGAGGGATTGGCAGGAGGGAAGGGAGGATACATGGGGGGAAAAGACCCTTTTTTTAAAAAAATAAATTATTAAAATACAATAAGTCATATGCTGAAAAAAAAAAACCCAAAGAATTTGAACTCTCAGAGGATAAAGAGTTCCAACACAATATCTAGTGTTTATTCCTTTCTTGTTACATGGTTCTCCATTAAGCTCAGGACACTCATGAGCCTTAGAAGGGTAAGGGTATAGGAAAAGTTTTGAAAGACCCCAGCCTCAAAATTTCCACAAAGCCAATTAGCTGAGAGTCATCCTGAGGACAAGGCCTTAGTATATCAGAGAGCCGACAGTCAGGAATTATTTAACCAATTAGCAACGAGTCATCCTGCGGGCAAAGCCTCAGTATATCAGTCAAGGTTTCTTAAAAAGATAAGGAAGGCCATGGGAGGGTGAAGAGACCGGGAGTGTCTATCTTAACACAAACCAGATGTTCACAACACCTCCAGGAACCTTATCACATCACCCATTAGCAGGAACTTTACTGACTGAATAAAAAGAGAGAGTGTTCTTTGTGGG